>OMNN01024621.1:0-13904 GCA_900302755.1 Chromis chromis
GGGGGTGGGGAGGAGGAGGAGGAAGGGGATCGCAAACAAGCAGAGGTCAAGCGCAACTTAAAGAGGAAAAATGGAGGAAACTAAGATAAGGCGAAAGGGGTCAGCAACAAAAGGGGAAAGAAAGCCAATGAAAAGAAAGCGCCACACAAGAAAACAATGACCTCATATTGGAAAACATGCACAATATGATCAGCCGAAAGTGAGCCATGATCTCACTGATGGAAGGAGTGATGCAACACGCAGCTATGCAACATTACCTCCTCGCCGGCGCCCTCGGATGCTACGTGCGCGTGAGAAAAAGAGACAGTAAAACACTTAAACCTCTTTAAGCAAGGGGGTTTAGCAAAAAGCCAGAAGCACATGTGAATATATCCCTTCTGCTCGCTTTTTAATAGATGCAAGTCATGTATCTAGTAGAAAATCCACCAAACTGTCCGTTTATAGAATACAAACTAATGTGGTCAGGCATCAAATGCAAACAGAATCCTCTCCACATCTGTTTTTCATACATCAGCACGGTCTTTGTTGGGAGATAAAAGTAGAGCGAGCCTTTCATTTTTTTTTAACTCCACTTTATGATCACACCCAGCTGTCCTCCTGATCCACTTCCTCCTATTACAGTTGTTTCCTGGGGGAGCTGAGAGTCAGTCGGGATCTGGAGCAGCACAGCAGCCAACAGGAGCCCCGCGCTGATGATCTGTGCGATGCCGCTGCCATGTGTTACATATAACGCTGCCACTTCATGTGAAATAAGTGCTGTCAAGAGCTGTTTCATTCATGATTTAACAGAACTAACAGGGCAGGATTTGTGATAAGTTAGGTCAGGCAGAGAGGGGATGGTCAAAGGAGCTGCACTAGTTAGAAAAGGCCTTAAGAGACACTTCTGGAAAAACACTCAGACCTCATACTATACCTGGAGGCACGCCATCCTGCAACATCTGAATGATGCGCTGGTTGCCTGTGGAGGTGCTGTAGTCGGTCGCTTTGTGTCCAAGCGTGTCGACAAGCTGTGTATTGGCTCCACCTCTCAGCAGAGCCTCTACAGTCTCAACACTGTCACTCTCACAGGCCAACATCAATGCAGACCTGTGATTCCAAACACAATAATAAATTGCAACAAGGTAAAACAACATAAATTACAATGTGCTTCCCACTGAACTCAAAAAAGACCAACATTGCAAACATTTTTAAGTAAAGCTGGAGGAAATTTCTGGGCTCTGTTTTGGGAGGACATTTTGCTGGCATGGTTTGGGTCCACTTGTCCCCCTTAAGGGAAGGTTCCATGCAAGTCAATATCAAGTTATTCTGAATGATCACACCTTCATCTATAATGAAACACTTCTATGATCTTTTAGGAAGATGCCCCCGTCCAAGCTATTGCCTTCACAGTCTCCAGATCTAAGCCCAATTGAATTGGAGAAGGCCTAAGACTGTGGCTCCCAGAGAACCCTGTGGGAGTAAGGGGTACTGAGGCCATTGCTATCAGCCATCTGGTTCTTCTATGTCCAAAATAAGAGCTGGGTTTGTATCTTCAGAACAAAGTCAAACACATTTTCGGTGGGTGTCGGACTCCTCCAGGGTTTCCCCTCATCTCCAATCCTGTTTGTGACAATCATGGACAGGATCTCAAGGCACAGCCGAGGTAAGGAGGATGTCCGGTTTGGGAACCTTAGAGTCGCGTTTCTGTTTTATGTAGATGATGTGATTCTGTTGGCTTCATCAGGTTGTGACTTTCAGTGTGCACTGGGGCGGTCCGTGGCCGAGTGTGAAGCAGCTGGGATGATAGTCAGCACCTTCTAGTCTGAGGCCATGGTTCTCTGCTGGAAACAGAAGGATTTCTCCCCCTGGGTTGGGGGTGAGTTGCTGCCTCTAAAGAGGGAGTTCAAGTATTTCGAGATCTTGTTCACAGTGATGGAAAAATTGAGTCTGAGATGGATTTTTACAGCATCAGCAGCAATGCAGGCGTTGCACCAGACCATCATGGTACATGGGGAACTGAGGCAGAAAACAAAGCTCTCAATTAACCAGCTGATCTATGCCCCAACCCTTATCTATCTTCATGAGTTCTGGGTAGTGACCAAAAGAATGAAATTGTGGATACAAGTGACCGAAATGGGTTTCTGCTGTAGGGTGGTTGGACAGGGTGAGGAGCTCAGACATCCAGAAGGAACTCAAAGTAGAGTCACTGCTCCTTTGGGATCCAGCTGAGAAGGTTAGGGTTTCTGATAAAGAGGCTACCTGGGTGCATTCCTTTGGAAGTTTCCAGGAGATACAAATAAGAGGAGACTACAGGGTGAACCGAGAAGTTGCTGGAGGGATTATATATTTCATCTGGCCTGGGAACACCTCAGGATCCCACAGGAGGAGATGGAAAAGGGCAAAACAGACATCTGGAATGCTTAACCTGCTGCCACTGGGACCCGACCCTGGACTAGCAGAAGAAAAAGGATGGAATTTAACTGGGGGACAGTTCTTTAATAATCCTCTCCATGGGGCTGTTTAAGGCCAAACTGAAATCTGCTGCTCCCAGCTGGAAGTCTTGACCTGCATCCCTCCAAATCCCTCCCAACCACTGGAGTCTTTCTATGGGAATCTTTGCTGCATTCTGACCCAGAATGTTGTGAGAATTATCCCGAAGAGTTTTCTTTTTAGCTAAGAAGGCTGTTTCATGCCCCCGTCTGCCTCAGCAGGCCTCCTACATGTCTGACACCTTCAGTCATTCCATCTGTCAGGGTTTCAGTTACTAGAAAGCATCCAGTGAGATGGACAAAGGACACACTAGTGGTAGCGCTGCCTCACCGAACCATAAGAGGAAGGGGAGAACATTTCTGTAAATTATCACTAACAGTTCAATACCTTCCTTGGTTGTCCTGTATGTTTGCATTGGCACCTCGACCCAACAGAAAGACACACAGCTCCACTCTGCTCATCTGGGCTGCTAAGATCAGAGGTGTGGCCCCGTCCTGAAAAAGACGCACAATGATCCAGACATGAAGCAACAATAGACACATGTGCTTGACAAGAGCATAACATAACAAATGAATCACCAATTTACAAAACCAAACGTTATATATCCTAGCTACAGTCTTCAAACTTACACTGTCCTGGACATCCAGATTGGATTTAAAGTCCCACAGAGTCTCAGTGCAGGACAAGCAGCCACTGACCGCTGTGGGGTATAATCAGAAGTATGGTTATCAAAGGTTTACATACTTATATTACACTTACATAATGAAATTCAACCTAATTTCTAAACTCCTCTTTGTAGTTGGATGAAACATTTTTGTTTATATTGTATTGAATGGGGTCTATGAGAAAATTTGTCACGTAGGTTGCTGTGTAATTAAAAGAAGTGGAAAATGGTCTGCACTTATATAGCGCCTTTTTCTACCTTAGCGGTACCCAAGGCGCTTTACAATGTGTTTCTCAGTCACCCATTCACACACACATTCACACACCAATGGCAACACAGCTGCCATGCAAGGCGCTAATCTACCATTGGGAGCAACTTGGGGTTCAGTGTCTTGCCCATGGACACTTCGGCATGTGGACGGGCCCTGGGGATCGAACCGCCAACCTTGCCATCAGTGGACAACCCGCTCTACCACCTGAGCCACAGCCGCCCTGACAGTGGTGTCATAATGTAACTGTTACCTGCATGATGAAGTGGCGTCCTACCAATGCTGTCAGTGCAATCTACTGACATTCTCTCCTGTTAGAGGAAACAGAAACAATCCCATTTGCAATTAGCACAATCTTAAACATGATGTCCTTTTTAATTCCTGATTTACTGAATTCATTGATTAACTGTATTGTCGATGTGTTTTACCTGTAAGAGCCTCTTTAAACACTCTGATTGGCTGTTTTTGGCTGCGAGGTGAAGGGCACTGAAGCCTGGAGTCAGTCAGTAATAAATAGACTTGCATGACATGTGTGATTCTTGGCTTGCAGGATAATTGTATTTATTTTTCTGTAATAAAAAGCCTTACCAGCCCCATCAATGATGTTGACGTCTGCTCCATGAGAGATTATTACCTCCAGGCAGTCCAGTCGGCCTCGAGATGCACAGAGATGAAAGCTAGCGAAAAAGAAGACAGACAACACATGTTGGCTTGTTGTTATGGATGAGAAACTCAATTTGGCTTATATTTGCATGTCAGATTTCTGAGGATGTGAAAAATTCCTCCCATCAGTTTAGTTTAGCACAAGAGAAAGTAGGCAACAAACCATTTACCAAAAACATGATAAAGGAAGGACGTCATAATAAAGAATTGGATTATTAAGTATAATTCATGGTAGTAGTGGAATTTTTGTGTCACAGCTTAACACAGGATTGTTTCTAGTGGTTTAATGTGAAAATAAAGTGCACGACTTACGCCGACTTGCCCTCGGCGTCCAGCTTGGTGGGACACAGGCCTTTTTTGACAATAAGGGCCGAGACTTTGTCAGGTTCATTCTGTTCCACGGCCTGCAGGAGCCTCTCATCACTTTTACTCCAGTCCTGACTCTGAGGGGGGCCAAACATGAGAACAGGTCACCACTGGATGAAAAACTAGAACCACGCTGCAGATCTTTTACCACACAAAACAGCAGAAGACTAAGAAATAAAATGCTATGAGGCTGTCTGACATAGAGACTAATGCATTGCACCAGTTTTATAAGTTATATTACAAACAACTTTTAAGAAAAATAGTAAATAGAGGGGGGAAACTAATTAATGTGATTTCTTATTCGTGTATTTATTGGATAGAGAGAGAAGAGACACCTACTGGGAGCGGCAGCAGGCTGAAACAAGGACAGAACCGCTTCATCAGGCTAAACACAGGCTGCTGAGGATCCATACTGCTAGCACAACTAAATAAAGCTACAGCGAACAAAAACCACCACCGTGTGTCCTGTCTGACAGTAAACACCACCACCTGGCTACATAGCAACACACACTCACTGCAGGTCATGTAGAGGAAGTTTCTGCAAGACAGATACCCTTCAGAGGTCATAATCCGGAGCTACATACCAAGAGAATTCATGCTGTCCTCAAAATCATACCTCCTCTGAAACTGAATATCTCCCCACATACATACAGTAACACAGCTGTTCTCTGTCCTCACAGCCTCTCACAGTGCAGCGCTGCCTCTCCGCATCCAAAACAGCCTCTTCTTCCTCGTCCCGTTCCAGCTGCTAGCAGGGACCACAGCAAATCTCTCCACTGCACCTCGCACACACAAAAAAAAACGCCACCTCCCTCCTGTCCTCGTTGTCCTCCTTTTCTCTAACCTAATAATTTCCCTGCCTGCCTTCTTCTTCCTCTGTAGAATACTCCCTCCTGTTCTCCACTAGTTTTTTTTTTGTCAGGTCCTGCACAGTAAAACCCCCCTCCTGGCAGCGTCACAGATCTCTGCAGCTACAGAGCATAGAGGGCCTGGGTGATGTGAGGACTCAGCAAAAAGAGGACGAAAACAAGCTGCACACCGATCGGGTTGTTTTTGGATGGTCATTTATGGGGCAGGAGGGGACGTAATCAAACACACAAACAGGCTAAAGTTGCAAATAGCTAATGCTGAGCTCTATCTATCTATATGGTGATGTTTTAATCACTGAATGTGCATCTAAATGGTGATATTAGGATTACAGTAACAGGCTATAATGGTGCAAAAAGCATCATCAGGCCACATCATGGACCCTGCAGGCCACTTAAGGAGGCTTCCATGAGGTCAAAAGGTTGCTGCTTTATCAGCTTGTATCAGTGCCAATATATCAGCATGCACCTGACTGCTATATTTCCCTATATATTGGTTCTCGTGTGCAAAAAGTTTGAACTGAAAGTAGCCCCTGGTGACGACAGCAGGAAAGCAGGAATTCTTTGTGTGAGTCTGTGCATGTGTCTGTGTGCGTGTGAATAATTGAAGGCTACCTGAGATCTCTGGTCATAGCAGCAGTCTGGAGACAGCTCTGCTCTCCTGCTGCTGCTCGGTGACACTAAATCCCAGTGCCGCCATATATGTACACACACACTCATACAAAGCACCCAGCCTGGGACCCATATAAATGACTTAATGCAGAGCAGCTGTCATATTGAGTGAAAATAAAATAACTTGTAGGTGTTTGCTTTGCCTCCTTAAAATACACCCACCTGTACAGCTCACACAGCTCTTACCTCTGTCTTTTTAAACTTTGCTTTCAGACTTTTCATAGTGGTTTGATAGCTGAAGTCTCAACAGGAACACTGCAAAAAAACAAAACAAGGAAATAACCAAGAAAAACAGTGTATTTGGAATTTGCATCTTAATCTGTGGTTCTTATAGGTTTTAATTCATCTACCTATGACTCATTGATCAATATTGGCAATTTAGGTGCACTAACATTGTAGGAATATCAACTAGAAGCCAACAAAACCCCAATGCAACTCATGCATGTAACACACAGCTCCACACTGACCTGCTGGACGGACATGCAGCCTACCTGTGGAGGTCCGTCCTGCTCCAGGTGAGGGTTTCCTCTGTGCCATCAGCTGCTCGCAGCAAAACGCTGGAGTCACTGCTGCCTGGCGGACAAACAGTCACTGTGGCCCGCCCTCATCGTAAATCAACCAATCAGCAATGCGCAAAACGCCGGATCAGCGTCTGATTGGCGATGATGGATGGCATGTGTCCGGAGCTGATTTAAAAATGCGTACGGCAGGAGACGAGCGGGAGCACAGGCGAAATGTTTGTGTTGAACAGCGTGCTGTAAGCCGCTGGAAAGCATTCTGTCGTGCGTAATTTGGCATTTTATGGGTATTTTACGCACCAGGTGTCTATTTAGATTTAGAGTTTAGCCTTTTCTAGCCAATTCCTGACACTGAATCTCCACAGTAGCACGATTGAGGAAATGTAAGGTGAGTAAATATGAGTTCACATAAATGTAACTCCACGATTAAGTGAAGTAATTGCGGGTTTGATTAAATATAGATATCCGTGGGGTCTGTATTAACTCTACTAATGCCCTAATGTACAATTTCTATTCGCATTTCCTGCTTCTTGCTGCCATTTTCACAAGCTGTGACACTGAATGCAGCATTATTTCCAGAGCACACCTGCAGTACGCACAAGTCACCAAACGAGGGCAGTCAACCCAAAGCAGATGAAACAATAAAAGACAATTACTCCTGCACATCTGCCTCACAATTCCCCCTCCTTATTTTAACCCAATGGCTCACAATTATATTCAGATTAAATTCATGACCTTGATGGATCACCCCGTCACGTGTTTGCAGCCACTGAAGTGCAAGAAAGAAAAAAAAATATATATATAAAGAGAAAACACAGCTGCTTATAAACCTTTACAAATTTCATAAATGATAGATGAAAGAGCAACATCTGAGTGAAGCCTGAAGTTCAGAGGAAATGTCACATCCATATTTAGCTCCTTATAATGAGGCAGTCTTATTAATTTTCAGAAAGGTTCCTCAGCGCCTTGTATGTATTTTTTCGGGATTCAATTAAATCTTTGGCTCCTAGCAACTGTGTGTAGTTTTGCATGAGAAAACACAGCGTCTGTCTGTCTGTCTGTCTGTCTGTCTGTCTGTCTGTCTGTCTGTCTGTCTGTCTGTCTGTCTGTCTGTCTGTCTGTCTGTCTGTCTGTCTGTCTGTCTGTCTGTCTGTCTGTCTGTCTGTCTTCGATTTCTTTTCACTGAGAAATCCAGATTTTCCATTTCCTCTCCTCTCCTGTTTTCTGCATGTCTCTTACTCACTCTGACAGCCTGTCCGTCTCTGGTTTTCCATCTTCTGCTTGGTTTCACTCTTTTCTTCCGTCAAGTTTTGGCTCTTATTCCGCCTGGGATGGAAATTAAACGTATGCTCGGCGAGGGTTAGAGGTGGTGTTGGACTGAGCGGATTGTGCAGATGAAAAAAAGGGGTATTTGTGACTGCCAGAAAGATTACTCTGAGATTTGATAAGAGATGAAAATGCAAAGGTGGGAAAGAATGACATTGAAAGGGCAGATGGAGGAAGATACAGGATGCAGGTTTTTTTTTTTGCCATTTGGGGTAAAAGATTTGTTTGTGGTTTTGAAAAATGTCTATATTTCATGCAAAAATAAATCATCTTGTTAAATCAAGACCTATAGGGTGTCCCAACAAGATCTCTATCAACTTAATAGATGTAATTCCCACAAGATAAGACCTTTTGCACAACATATTGATCCGATTCGCACATGATAATGACTGATAGTCGCAGCGTGAGCCTTTTTTTCAATGAGGCTTTGTTGTTCCAGCTTTAAAAAGCAGATTTTGGGTCGTAGGAGTAAAGGGAAGGATAAAAAAAAAGAAGACAGGTAGAGAAGTCCAGAGGTTTGAGTATCTTTTCCACAGATAAAACTGCCATGAAATTGATCCTGTCCTCAGGTTTTTGCCATCACACTTGCACAACATCTTCAGATTCCCCTTCATGAACACCTTGGGACTTGTTTTTAACCTCCACGACCCTCCTTTAGGTCTGGAGCCAAATCTTTTTGAACCCTGGTGCAGACAAGATGGGGAAGACGTGAGGGTCCTGATGGGATAATGCTGATGGTGGTGGCGATAATGGTGGTGGTGGTGGGGGTGGAGGGTCTCCTACAGCAGCCTGATGACCTCATCCAGCCTCCCGCCTCTGGGAGAAAGCGAGCACACGAGTGTCGTAAAGAAAAAGGCATTTACGGTCTTTTAACAGAGTTAGATGGGCCTTGCTGAGTGTGGCACACAATACAATTTAACCTCCTGGACACGGGATAATGTGACATCTGTGAGGGGATGAGACAGACTCAGAAAACAAAAGAGAATGAGGCTCAAAAGAGGCTTTATTTTTCTATCAGAGCAGACAAGCCTCAGTGGGTTTGTCTTCTTCTGTGTGATAAGAGAGTTTCTGTGTGTGAATCTGAATTCTCTGCTGCACCTTTTATATAGAAACAGTTTTTGTTCACCCCTCAGGAGATGCATCCTTCAAGAAAAACCATCTAAATCACCTTCACTGAGGCTAAAACATGAACATTCTCCACTGATGTCATGCGAATGAATAATGTAGATCTTTGGAGCAGATTCGTGCGGAGCTGGTTTAACCCTCCACAGAGTCTGTCTCTTCATCTCCTGGAAGAGGATGCAGACTGTCTCGTCGTTCGCAGCCTGTGTGGTGTACAGATATTTCGATGAATGAACGCTCGGCTGAGTGCGAAGGGGAGCAGGAGGAGATATTCCGCTGGGAACGAAGCGCCTCCCCTTTAATCGCTCGGTTGAGTTTCTCTCTCTTCACTCCGCACGTTTGCCGTCAGTCGCTGGAGGAACTCCGGTGGATTTCAACTGCTTTTGGGTTGTGGTAGAAGAAAAAAGAGGAGCCGTTTCTTTGTTTTTTTTCTCGAGCTTGTGTGGATTGAAAAGTGGAAGCTTTTGTCACTGTTTTGTGTCGTTTTGCTGCCGTCAAAATGAAGAAACGCGGAATAAAGCGTTCAAAGTGGCTGAAGGACTGAATTGGTTCGGTAAGTGGCTGCGCTCTCGGTGCGCAGCGCTTTCTGGGCTTTAAATCCGCTGTTTGATTGTTTAAATAAGCTTATTTCAGGCACAAATGAGTCCACGCCAAACCTACAACTGTTTTATTCTATTTTAAAATAAATTTCAAAAAGAAAAGTTAAAAAGGCGATTGGTTTTAATCGATTTCTTTTTATTCTACATTACTTTTCCAATAATCTCATCCAGTCTTTGTCTTTACTTTTATGGAACCGTGTTAAAGTCGGGCTTTATTGCAGGGGTGTGAATGTAATTGCAGCCTTTGGGCAAAGTCCAGATGCCAGACGTTATTGCTCCCTGCGTAAAACAAAAGGAGTGCGTAAAGCCCAGCTGTCGGTGCGGGTTTTAATGCCACATGTAAAATCCACAGCAAAACTGGGGTTCTGTGAGCAGCAGAGGGGATAGTCCTGCACAAATGTCACGAGAGGATCAGGACCTGTGGATTAATATTGTCAGGATGGAATTGTTATTTAATCTTTGGAGTGTCTTGTCAGAGCATAATAATAAAAAATCCATTCATGCAAATCTCATGAGGTCAAGTAATAACCCTGTTTGTGTCCCTGTGTGCCCCCTGCAGCCTCCTGCTCTCACTCCCAACACACTCCACAGCTGCTATGGCCAAGTGGCTGAAAGACTACCTGAGCTTTGGCAGGAAGGTTCCTCCTCAGCCGCCCACTCCGGACTACACAGAGAGCGAGATCCTCAAAGCTTATCGGCTCCAGAGGGACCTCGACTTCGAAGATCCCTATGAAGACCCGGAGAACAGACCCAGGGGGGAGTCTGGGACGTCTGACCCTGCAACACCGGTCTACGGATCCCCCATGAAGTCATCCGGAGTGGACGTGAAGTCTCCAAAACACAGACTGATCAAAGTGGACTCCCAGGAGTTGGGGCGCACCAAGATCCTCCTCAGTTCCATCTCTTTAGAGGACCAGCAAGAACCCGTAAGCACCTCAGATTCTCAGCTTTTGTGATGACAAAGTGAGCAGGAGGGATGACGGGGGAAATAAAAAAAACCACTCTCCCACTTCCCTCTCATCCCATTTACATCACCGTGACAGCTTTACTGATCTGCCTCCATAAGCAAGTGACCGGTAATGTGTGTCACAAATATGCATTGTTTAAATAAATCACATTACACCCTATGCAGCTCCATAAATCCACTTGCAGGGATGGAGGGAAGAATTATTGATGGCTGGAGCGGACCACTGACTCAGAGAGGGTCCCAGTCCCCCGAGTTTATGTCCTTCCATAAATAATGAATGGGGTTTGGTTTTGCAAGCTGAGAGAGAGACCCCGTATGAGACGCATGTTAGGGGGGCCGTGGTGATATTTCAAAGGCCGCTGGGAGGTTGTAATTTATGCTTTGGTGCTGTTTGTGTCATCAGGATTCTGCTGCAGAAAAGCAGCTGCAGAGAACAAATAAGGCAGATGTTGAGAGAGAGAGAGAGACTCGAGCAGAGGTATAGGTTTTTACAGGGGGAATGGTCGACGCATTAACTCACATGTGCTGAGTAAGTTAAGGAGCATTTCAGGGTGATGCCAGTTAAATCCATGACTCCGCTCTTGGAAAATGCCACAAGTGCGAAAACTCCTGAAGTGGATTTGAAGTAATAGTCTTAACTGAAGTCAATAGCTCCCGCTCTCTGCCCCGCTCTCCTCCCGCTCTCATTAATTTCCCAGGGTCTGTGGGAACATCCGCACTCTAATTAACATTGCAGATTCCTGTGCATCGATAGATAACCTGTTACAGAATCAACACGGGATTAGGATGTGATTTGGAAAGAGGGCGTGTGTGCCTGCTTAGCTGGAATTTGGAAAGTGATTTCCTTTGTCGGAGACAGACAAAGGACGTGCATGTTTCTAGGTTTGTGGGTGTTTTTTTTTTGTTTTACAGTATATGTGTGTGTGACCATATGGTTGCGTATGTAGCTGTCATGATGCCAGGTGACCGCTGTTTTCCTCCTGAGCTCGCGTGAAGGAACAAATGCTACCAACCAGATTTCTCCCTCTTTAATCTCTGTCTTCTCTTGTTCCAGCCAAAAAAACAGATCAGACTGGGACAGGATGCTTTCTTGCAAGATTATAGTTTCTTTTTTGGTGTTGTTGTGGTTTTGTGATTAGGGATTGACCGATATGGGTTTTCCAGGGCCGATACTGATGCCGATTATTAGCACTCAAGCAAGGCCGATATTTAAGACCGATGTACATTGTGTGTAATGTTTTAACATCATGTGATAGCAGAGAACCTGTCATTCATAACTAGGCTTCTTCATTAATAAGAGTGACAATGACTGAATATGTAAAATAGAATAGGAGTGATTAAATTAGGACACTCTCCTCTGTTTATGTGGGATCGACTGAGATTGATCAGTTTGACTTCTGCAGTTACTTCTCTGTTTTCTTAATATTTCACTGTTTTCTAATTTTTTTAAGATTTATTTTTGGCCTTTTCATGTCTTTATTAGAGAGGACAGGACAGTGAATAGAGTCAGAAACGGGAGAGAGTGAGGAAGGACATGCGGTAAATGGCCGAGGTCGGACTCAAACCCAGCACAGCCGCTACGCCTCTGCACATGGGTCACACGACATAACCGCTAGGCTATCAGGGCGCCCTGTTTTCCCATTTTTATTGTCCACTAACTTCCAGATCTTAAAGCTTTATTAGTTATTGTTTTCCCAGACTCTGTTTCAGGTTAACCTGTGGCTGCCTTTTAACTTAACTGCTAGCTGTTAGCATAGCCTTAGCCACTGCGAAAGTAGCTAATTTCCTGGTTTGTGGTGATGGCTTGTGTTCAGTTTTTGCAGCCTCTGCTTGAGAGATATGAGATTTGAAGTAGCACATTTAATTCATCAATAATCTGTGCGATACCGATAATTGGTAAAATGCCAAATATCGGCCACGATAATCAGCCAGGCCAATAATCAGTCTATTCCTAATTGTGATGTTAAGGTTCTTTATCCAGGAGTGTTGCTACTGTAAAAGGTTTTGTTTTGGATCAAGAATGCCGTTCACTGAGGGCCTGATCACTTCTTTGTCTTTACTTTCCAACACACAGCCTGAATTTTCCCTAATTATCAGAAAACACTTGGATGCTTCAGCTCAAGTGTCTCATTCAGACGTTTGATGTGCAGCTCTCACGAAAATGCTAATATGAGAAGGTGGCTGGAAGCAATTATATCCCGTCGTTTTCATTTGAGCTCATTTTCTCGCACATGTGCCTGCGAGAAAGAAATATTCTTTAAATGGTTTTATTCATTATATTAAGCTAGATTTTTTTCCCTTCCGCCTCAAGGTATCGAGTTAATGTTCTGTAACAAAGCGCTGCTTCTTCTTCTTCTTCACATGTTTTGTCCTTCAGGTGGTGCCGTCTGCCCCGCTGGCGGGCGACACGGATTATTCGGACCCGTTTGATGCTCGACTAAACCACCGATCGGAACCGGATCTCAGACCTGTTCCCTGCGAGAATAACGGCTACATGGAGCCATATGAAGCTCAGAGGGTCATAACAGGTCAGTGGAGTGTCCAGCAGCACTGAACTTTCTTATTTGTGATTGACTTTGGTGTTTATTTCCACCCACAGTGATCATATGTTGATATACCTACCTACCATGTTGCCCTGCTGCTTATAGGACTTCAATTCCCTCATTCACTGTGTATTTTTATTGTTCGACACTTTATGGTGCATTTTTCAATTTAGTACATTTTTTATTCATAGTATATTTTACACTTTATTGTGCAGTTTATATCTTAGTATATTTTTCTCCATAAAGTATTTCTATTCTGTTATATTCTCTCTATATATAATTAATTCCAATTGCCTTCGTAATGTGAGAGTAGGTAGACATCCTAAGGGGTTAATTCAGAGCTCTTACCTGAAAGCCAGGTGATATATTGCATATCAGGCTTATTAAATCATGAATAAAATATGCAACCGCGCCATTATATGAAATTTGTCAGCGATTTTTATTTTACTTTAAGTGATCGATAACATTATCTTTCTTTATTGCTCCTCTTTTTTTCCTGGTCGGGTATTTCTGCCTATAGAATATTATCGACATTAATGCTAAATGCACTGCTGCCGAGCCTATTTATTTGCTGTATTTGCCAGCAGACAGCTCCTCTCCGCTGCGTTTCACTTCGCCACACCTGAGTCGGCTCCTCAGCCTCCATGAAACGTCCCTTTAAAGAGTCTATCCACTCTTGGACTTCCCCCCCCTCCTCCTCTCCCAAGCGATTTTCTCCTACATCGTCGAGCTCCCATCTATCGTTTTCCATTTGTCTCTCCTCCTATAACATCTCTGTCTCCCCTCCCCTCACCCCTCTGCTCTCTCTCCCCTGGTCTGTCTCAGTCATTCAGTGTAAAAAGCCTTTCTCCCCCCCCCCCC
>OMNN01024622.1:0-12789 GCA_900302755.1 Chromis chromis
CAAGTATATTCGTCATTAATTGGACCCGAATATCCATCGCCACTGCTCAATTTTTAGCTTTTAGCGCCTCACACCTAATTATTTTAATAATTTTGAGATCTGAATACTCGTGCATGCCCCCACAGGGCGCCGTCGAGTGTCGCCAAGCGCTGCTGAGGCTCTAGTACGCGGACCTACGAACTCCGATGTCACGCTTCACTTCGCATGTGGTAGTAAACAGAAGACAAAGTGCCCTCAGCAAAATGCTCTGAACCATTGGGCATGGACCAGAGGACCTCTCAGGGTGTCCTATGGGGTCTGGCACCAGGACGTTGGCAGTGGATCCTTTGGGTACTCTGGCTTGTGCAGTGGGGCCTCTGTCAATCCAACTTGTTCCACTGTATCCTGTTGATGCTTGATCAGAATGGGGTCTAGGAAGTTTGGAGGTCAAATCAACATCTTGGGTGATTGTCATGTTCCTCAAGATGTTCCTGATTGTTTGATGTTTTTGCCATGTGGTGGGGTGCATTTTCCTGTGGGGGTAGGCCAGTGACATTTGGGATTTCCGTTTGCATGAGGGAGTGTGCTTGTTCTGGGACAATGTTTATTTGGGTGTCTAAGTCTCATCAACATGGATGTTAAAATCCAAGGTTTTCCATCAGAACACCACATAGTACCAATATGATCAATGTTATTCACTTCACCTGTCAGTGGACATAATTTTGTGGCTGATCGGTGTTATAACAAATAAAACAGTTTTATTCATACTTTTTGTTTATGTCTTTGCGGTGCCGTTTGTCATGTAGCTTGGTTACTAGATATGTTAGCTCTGTACACAAAATAACAACCCCAGAAAGATGTGATTGCATCAGCTAAATAAACTGGAGATGTCGAAAGTTAATACGGTACGGTAGAGGTTTAGAATAAATAAATGTGCAATTTCTTGGCAAAACAAATGGGAGCACAAGGGCCCACTTGTATTTTTCCCATCCATATACTGGAAATTACAATCACAATATTTACACAGGAGACATTGCCACAGGAACGATATTTAATTTTCAACCAGCATTATAATCATTCTGTTTTGACATTGTGTTCCTATTCCATTGCTCTGATTCAGTATCTAAACTGGTGCAATCTCCTGTCCTGAATTAGTTGGTGGATTTATAGTGAGATGTTCATCTTTGTGTCGCTCATGTGTGTGATTCTGGTACTCAGGTTAATTTTGGCCCCACCAGGAAACTTTGCAGCTCTGTAAACTATTTTGTTATACGAATGAGGCACTCACTTGTTACGGGAGGCTTTTTGTTTGGTGTGGGTTTTATCGGCCATCTCACCCCTTCGTCAGTCTTTTCTAGACTTCTTTGTCTTTCTCCATCCTTACATTTCTCTTTCTTTTTTTTCTATACACACTCAAATCAGCAGGTTGCCATGCGGAGCTCCTGCTGTGTGTCCCCAGCACAATGAACTCTCACTAGGGCTGTGTTCACAATGCTGCTGAGGGTTTGCCACAATGTAGACCTGATGTTTGTAATCAGGAGGAACAGCACAAAGTCTCATTAGTTCAATTATGACTTGGACTATGTTGATATGTATACACTGATTAGGCATTATGACCACCTGCCGAATATTGTGTTGGTCCCACTTATGTGGTCAAGAGGACCTCTCAGGGTGTCCTATGGGGTCTGGCACCAGGACGTTGGTGGAAGTGGATCCTTTGGGTACTCTGGGTTGAGCAGTGGGGCCTCCGTCAATCCAACTAGTTCCATTTTTGCTTTAAGAATACTTGTCTTTGGATGAGTAGAAGGAGAATGTGGTTGGCTGGAGGGGTTTTCTAGGTAACACAATACAATAAAAGCAAAACTTTGCTGAGAACACTTCACACGGCTCTGAAATTCCTGATTTAATTTAATAATGTAAGTAGATACAAAAAGGTCACGACTATTTTTCTGCTTTGATCTCTGCCTTAAACTAAATGTCATACCATTCCAGTGCCGGAAGAAGGCCAGACCTCTGCACCGTCAGAAGAGACCTCATTACAGATGTGTGTTTTGTGTGTGTAGGTGGACAGCTTGTAGATATATTCAGTGTCATCCAAAGGACAACTGTTGTTTTGAATTGCAGTTCTCTGCAAATTTGCCAAAAAAAAAGTTCATGCTACTTCCTGCTAATTACATAAGCATTAAAATCCCAGAAAGTCATCACCACGGATCACTAGAAAAGTGTTGCTTTTGAAATTGAATGCTGTGAAAGAGAATCTTTTCCATAATATGCAGATTTACCATACAACAGATGCAGATGAGGGCTGACCAGAACTGCCAGTGAGAGGTTAATAATTTAGTAGTTGATCATTTAAAAAAATATAGCAATTTGATGCTTAATTGATCAAGCGTCCAACCCCTTCATCAATCACTTGTGACTGACTAATTGGCTATGTATCATCAGAGCAAAAGTTATTATATTAGTATTGTAATAGTGTGAATATGAATGAGTGGTTAAAAGCTCTGAGTAAATTGCACAGACATTCTTTTCTGTGATGTGTTGAAACTGCTGACTGGGACAAGCTCTTCAGGAGTCATTAATAATCACACTAATCTGTACGGTCAGCTCTGCTGACAGTCGTAAACAGCTGCCGCAGTTTGTCTCTGGTTAATTGTACATTAATAAATAAACTAATTTTGGAGGCACGATCTTGTTGTTCCTGAGAGATTAATAACTCATGAACTGTTTGTAACCCCAAAGTGCTGTGTCACTGCTTGTTAGACAGAGGCTTCATGCCTTCAGAACCAAGAACATGACAGCTTGGTGTTGTTTACAGGGCGGGATGAGAAGAGTAGTGATCTAGGTTGAAGAAACTAATGTGTGAAAGGCACTAGGTCAATCTTTGATCACATGGTTGGACTGTGAGAGACTGCATCCCTCCAACTACATGGTGTCAGTAAGACTCACTAAGCCTGAGTGTCCTACATAAGAGAAGGGATGTCATAGCAGCATCTTATTTATACATGCAACTGGCACGGCTATGCATACCTGCGATCCAAAGTGTTTTTCACACCTACAGTCTATATTTTTCCATTGTGCATCTGACTGCATTGATCGTGTCTTGGACTCTAAGTGCTGCCATAACACTTCTCATGCACAGCAGTAGGAAAACTACAGCTTCTGCCTCTGTGCTGCTCTCACTAACGAGGCCCTGGAGCCCTTGAGCCTCTGCCTGGCAGGCCCATTTGGTTATCCACTAATGCCTGACTGCACTGAGAAATGCCCTCCACTCTGTCAGTTAACAAAGAAATCTTAACTTTTCAGCCAATATGGAGCTCAGAAAATATGAAAATATGAACAGATACAATTCCGCAAATACTAGACATACCCATCTGCTGAGGGAGATTGCATGATACTACTGAAAGCTCCGAAAGCTACTCAGTCTCGAATGAACTTTCAGTGTCAATTGTTGTTAAGCTTCCATTGAGAAAGGCAGGGAGTCCCTGAGTAATTTAACTGATCATATTTTCATTTGTAAAACCTGTAAAAAGAAATGTGATAGATGGTAGAAAGGTTCATAGAAAACACAATAAAGTCAGATCACTGTGATTTATAAAGCACATTTATAACAACAGCTGCCAAGCCAAGGTGCTTTCCGGTCGAAAAATAAGATTGGTGTGAATTAACCTAACCGGATTAAATATTAAAGTCAAGACCCTAAAGTGTTATGTAAATTTACCTGAGTAATTTAAATATTATGGTTAAAACCTGACAGAATAATATAAAACATCAATTTACCTGACTAAATTAAATATTAATTCTAAGACCCTTCTGTAATATTAATTATGACATTTAACCTGACAAATTTAAAACTAAAACTAAGATCCTGCAAGAATATAAATAGAAAAGTATACATGAAGTAGGAAACAGAGCTCAAGCACTCAATCAAAACTAAAAAAATAGTATATAATGTTTTGTGTCAACATTATGGATAAAGAATGTTTTGAATTTATATTTTAGAGATTACATATTACATACATTACATACATATGAGACATTACATGATCCTGTAAATGATGTGTCACTACCTTTTAATTTAATTTATCAAAACAATTTCTGACACAGGGTTGTCCAAATTATTCCCAAAAGAAATAATCTTTCAACAGGTTGAAATTGATGCAGAAGTGGGAGGTGAAAATTATGAGTTTGACACCTTGGATTCATAAGATTGGTGTATCCCTGTCCTTGAAGCTCCTTGCAGAAACATAGAGAGCGTACAAAAACTCCACCACATTTCCGTCCATTTATTTATTTTGGATCTTTTCCCCATCGGGCTTTTATGTGATTCTGTGTTTACAAGCCAGGAAGAAAGTGTCCGAGGATGGAGAGGAAGCCCCAGGATACCGCCTCCTGTCTGGGATACCAGTGCTGCCCGAGGGCTAGAATCTCTCCTGCCCTGTGGGCATTAAAGAGATATGAGAGACGAGTGGTTGCCGGACAGCGATCCAAGACCTTCCTTGGCAAAGCAGTTTGCCAGGTGTACTTCAAAAATGCCCCGGGGGCCCTGATGGCATAATGCAGTAGAAGCATCTGCATCATCTCCAGTCCATAAAATATTTCTCATCTTGTTTGATTTCTTCTTTTCCTTTTTTTATTTTTTATTATCCCATTCTCTCTCTTCTGCCATTCATCCAGAGCAGTACAGATCTGTCAGTGTGTAAATGCTGGAAAAACCTGTCCAAGGCTGAACACTCTGTGGCTGCTGCCTCTGCAGCAACAACTATATTTTTATCCTTTTGCGCTGATGTAATTTTATTTTTATAAACGTGTGATGGAGAGGAGGTTAATGTCAGTCTTTTTTAAAATGTCTTAATTATCCACTGGAACTAAAAATTTCTATACATGTATTTGGAGACTGGCTGAGTCAGTATTAAACTCTTTTTACTTCCTAATTCCTTTTACATAAGCCATTTTACAAATTATTCTTAGTTGTGCTAACTCATAAAATGTTCAAAAGAAAAAACAAAGTAGTGGGAGATGTTGCAATGATGATGCAACAAAAGACTACCTGTACACCCACAGGCATTCATGGTGACATCTAAAATGTCAACACCTTTTTTACTCATATAGCCGCATGCTATCAAACTCTCACCTCTGTGCTTCACTGTTAGGACTATGCATTCATTCTGTGGTAGTCCTGACCAGGTTGACAACAAACATGCTGGACCACATCTGAGCTGAACAAATTTATCTTGGTCTCATTGAATGATAACCGAAGAATGTGTTTGCAACATTTATCAGGCTTCTGTTCATGTTCTTTAGGATTGTTCAATCTTACTTTTGTATTAATGTCCTTTGCACTGACTGATCTGTTGCAGAGACTCTGATTTTCTTTAATAACCCCCAAGCCTGAAACACTTTGCTATCATTCATAGGATGAAATACTCTCCTTGTCAATTCTGAAATAATATAACTATTGAGAGATGGATTGAAAGAGTGAAATAACCCAAGATGTACTCACTTCTGTTGTATACTGAATATTTATTGTTTTAGGAGATGTCTTTGATGATCGTGTGACCTTTATAGCCCCCTCCACCATTAGTTTTTTATTTTTATTTTTTTTATTTTTTACAAAAAACACACAAATGTTTAGCTAGGACCATAATCACACCAATAATTTCTCAATACTTGGTGTCTACGTACATTTTCACAGAGCTGATAAAATGGCACTAGACCTGTAGTTGTGCACTGTCAAGCTGTGGATGCTCCCTTTACTCTGACAGCATTATGAAAGTTTTATTTATTATAGGAAGTGAAAGGGTTTTGGACCTTGGCCAATACTGAAGACTAAAAACAAAGATATCACAAACTCTGTTGCATGAAGTTGGACCATTTCTTTCAAAATCCACCAACTTTATGGAAGTTAAAACTTCCATCACACAAGACAGATCATCTAAAATATTGGAGAACAGCTCAAAAGGATATAAATGGCGATGCACAGTAAGGTCAGGGCTCGGATCAGAACAGGGCTAGAAGCACATTTCACTGCCTCACAGTAAAAAGCTGCACAGTGAAGCTTCATGTATTTTTTTCCACCTATCTGCAAAAGTCGTTTTTCTAATTTGGAAGTCTTATCCAGTGAGTGAGCATTGTCGGGGTTCAGTGTTTTCTCCTCAAGGACACTTTAACAAGAGATGTTGTAGCTGTTTTTTGCTCATTAGTTGCTTTACGGGATCAAAGCTGTGACCTAACCATTACACACTGTCTTTTTGTACTTATCCGCCGTTTCCTCAGTTTAATCATTTTGTGCATGTGTTTATGTTGTGACAGCAGTTCCAGTATCTGCAAGAAAAAAGAGGCCTCAAGATTGTTTTCTATAAGACAATTAAAAAATAAATTACACCTTATCCTTGTTTAGAGGACATCCCTCCACTTTGATATTGACAGGATGCATCAAAAAAGCAGCACAAAGCAGCACAATTATATTTACTTAAAAAAACAACCTTTTAATCTCCAGCTTTCCAACAGTCTTCATAGTTTTCCTCTGTCTGTGTAATTAAAATAATTAACAATGAAAGGAACTTAACATTTAGGCCATAAATTAAACTTTTTCTAGAAATCTTGTTTTTTTTCAGTTGTGCAGGTTGCTTAAGTGATTGACTAAATAAAAACTGTTCCATTGTTTTCCATACTTTTTGTGACAAATGCTGTTGCAGGACTGCTGCATGTAGTTTAGAATTTTTGATGATGCTAATATGTTTCTCTAAACTTTTACAATATTGAATTCAGAGCATCTGAATGGAAGACAGTATTGAGATACTTAAGAAGACAATGCCAATGCATTTTGGTGTGTTCTGAGTCATAATGGCTGCAGGGAAAACAATGAGTCAGTCCACCATTTTGGTGCCGCCTTTCTTATCTCAACAATTGGATAGACTCTTTGCCAGAGAATGAACACTGCAAATATACCCTTTCAAATTTAGCATTTACTTTCTATAAGCAAGCAGATTTGACTGCCAGCACTAAATGAATTTTACTTCATAAGAAGTCCCTCATCAGACATTTACGTATTTACGTTTTTTTTTTAAATGAAAATAACCCCTGTCTACCTTAAAATGGCTTAGATGTAGCTCTACACCACTGCTACCTTCAGAATGTGCAGATCTATGAGTCCCTGTCCCTGTCCCTGTCTACAACATGTTTTGCCACTCGCTACAGCTTGAGCACACCAGCTCACCTACGACTTTGCTGAAAACACTCTGGTAACGATCCTGGCCATTTGAATCAGGTGTGTTGGAAGAGGGAGACATCTAGAACGGAAAAGGATTTTTACTTTCGGTGACCAGGATTTTACAGCCCTGAAAACACTGTAAAACCGCTCTAGTTTTACTTTAAGTTGTAAAATTTGAGAAATTCAGCCAAATATTTTGGAAACAGAAAACTGCTTCTGAAGAAGAATAATGATACAGAAAGTACCACACTGCAAGCTGACAGGATAAGTTCTTTAAGTTTGTTCCATATGAAACTCTACAAGTCTGAATCTGTGATTTCAGACTGTCATTGCACTGCTGTTTCAAGGTGGAGATGATCAGCCAAGGTGTTGCTGCTTATTTGGTACACGAAAACCAATGTCTTCTAACATAATAACCATTATAACCATATGAACATGGTAACAAGGTAAAAAAAACTTGATTATCACCAAAAGGGCCTTTAATAAAGTCAGGATGTCTGACTGTCATCATAGCCAATAAAATCTTAGAATCATATAAAAAAAAAAAAAAAAAATTTCAAGCACTTCGGTTAAGCCTAGGTAATGCAAAAAAGGCTATTAACTAAATATAACTATAAAGAATGAAGTCTCAGTTGCTTGTCAAGACAAGGCGAGTGATGGTTAATTAATTAAGTCTCAGAATATACCATAGAACACACAGATAATCAATTTATGCTGAAAACCAGAACGACTAGATTTTGAATCTATGTAAGGCTATTACACTTAGGTTCGGCAGTTTTTGCAGTGAATCCTTATGTCATGATGAAATGTATTGATTTTTGTCAGAAATCTTAACAGCTCTTATATTGATTGACATGAAATTCATGGCAAAAAATAATGGCTCCCTGAAAAGGTATAGTTCTTCGGAGATCCTGTGACTGCTCAACTAATGCCACTCCACTGCAAAAACTACAGATCCAACCAAGTCTAACAGTCTTATACTTGGATTAAAGATCTTGTTGCTTGGGGGTGTTAGTAGAAATAACTTATCTAGTGCTTTCAAAGGGAGATGCTTTTACTTAATTCTAGCAGCTGTTACTTACTATGTCTTGACGAGCAGCTTCATCATTATTGGAGTTATTTTTAACCAGATATAAGGGACATGTCTGTCTATATGCTTGTTTTGCATTAACTCGGCTTAACTAGATTGCTTGAAATCCATCTTTTTGATCCTATTTCAGGGTAATTAGTCCTATAATGACAGTTGGACAGCTTGCCTTATTTTAACATTTATCAAGTTAAATTTGCTTTCTGCACAGGCAGGCATATTTACATGTTCCAAGCGCAAGCATGCTTATATCTAAATGTCTCAGGTATTTATGGATAGGCTAATGACACTCACAGCTACACCCTCTGTTTAGTGCTAATTAGCAAATGTTAGCATGATGCTAAATTAAGATAGTGAACAGGGTAAGAATTACACCAAGTTGGCATTAGGATGTTGCCATGTGGAGCCCTCTGAATGAAGCTTTTGGACGTGTGACAGAGGATCTTTTGGGCTCTACCTAAAAGAAAATAATGCTTTTCTTTACTTCACCCAAAATGTGCTGGAATCACACGTGATCAGTTTGGTTTGTCCAAGAGGAGCTTTTGTCTTTGCTCATCAATATCGAGGATTAATCAATTCAGACCTCAGACAATAGGGGAATTACATTAAATCCTCTCTCAATTTACTGCAGCACAGTAGATGATAACAAAAGTGAGCTTTGACCTTTTAGTAAGTCTAGTTTATGCTTTATTTTTGAAATATTTGCAATTTACATAAAACTCATTCTCCATATAATAATGACAATCTTGTGCTAACAGTTAATGCATTTGCCCATATTATTTGCAAAATTGTCTACCACCAATATTAAAGCATTGTTAAATCATATAACAGATCATATCATTTTCTTAGATTTACACATCATTTCTACATTTTTATGTAGAAAAGATCTTATCAAAGCAGCATAGACCACGAAGAGGGAAGTTTTTAGTCAGACGCCATTTTCAGTTTATGTAGGCCTACACTATTCAGGCATTCAGATCTTAGATATATTAGATTTTATACACTTCAAAATGGACCTGTGGTGTACAAAATTGATTCTTTGAAGAGACTGCAAGACAGTTTGAGGAAACAATGCGTTGGCAGACTCATGTTGTTATATTCAGGCTGAATTAAATTCTTTGCCTGCAGGGATATTCTGCTGGAAGGTCACAATCTATATAACTTTAACTGTAGCAATATTCATGTTTCTACAAGTGGCAAGGCACGATTCTCTATGGGCTAAGGAACTTCTATCACACTTGTGAAACTTTTTAAACCCTCAGATATAAAAAAATATCTGACCAGTTTGGCAGACAGTGGCAATGAGCAGTCACTTTCTGTCTCCTGAAAAAGATTGGATTTTTAAATCAAGACCGGTCTCATTTAGCTGTCTTTGGCTCACTGCGTTTCACTCGGAGAAGAACAAGAATGTTCTGCGCTGGTGCTACAATATCCAGACTGAAGCTAAAACTGATAATGAGGGGAACAAGCATGGAGCTCAGGGAGGTAAGGGCTTATCTGTCCTCCTCTTACAGCCTCAGTAGTCAACTTGGAATTCTGCAAATGGCAAACGGTAAAGAGAATCTTTCATCATCCAACACTGAGCGAAAAGACTCACACTTTAAACCTAGAAAACCAAAGTGAGGCAAGCTATAGAGCTGCGAAGTTTGCATTCGGCATTTGACTTTTAATTTATCAATGTCTGTGTGCAGAAAAATTCTGCTGACTATGATCATATCCAATATCACAAATACACCTCATTAGGAAAGACAGTCTTTTTTTTTTTTTTTTTTTTTTTACAATTGCCTGCAATATGAAGAATAGACTGATTAAGTAATCTTTTTTAATTCGCTCAATGACCAACAGTGAAAAACCTGTTTAGTAGCTCGTAAGGGCAAGTATATGGATTTGATATGAATTTAAAGGAGACATATGCTCAGTCACGTTCCCAGGATAACAGCAGATTACTTGAACTAGAATGCATTTGGAAACAGAAATAAATATATATTTAGGAAAAAACAATCTGGAGCCAAGCCTGAATTACATGCAGTCGCATTAACAGATAGGTACACATATTCGATGAGGTTTTAGAAGTTCCACTGGCCTTTTAATGATAAGTGAGGTTACATGTAGCTCTACATGTTATTATGGGAACACATCCTTGCACACAATAATTAAGCTAGTACTGCAAATATCCTGTAAAACTGAAAAATCTCTGTAATAAAAAACAACAACAAAAACAAACTTGACAGAAACTATTTTGACTTCAGTGAACAGACCAGACTTTTATGGGAAAATAATATCCTGACAGCTGTGATGGAGCTCAGGACTCAACCTGAGGACGGCTGCTCTGTAATGAATGATTTAACTGCAGCTTATAAACTGTATGTGACATCTCACCTGTCTGATGTAAAGTACACAGTGTGATCTGCTGTTAAATCCGGACTCTGTCTCCATTTTAATAAGCTCGCTATTAGTTTAGTCTTTTGTTTATTAGTGCAGTTTTATGCGTTGTGCATCACTTGATGTCTGTCCAATCTTGAGTGTTCTGTACATCACTGTGGTGGGGATTTCTGTATGAAGCTGTGAGGAACATTAATGTAAAAGTGAAGTCTGAATGGCAGAATTAACAGTCTGATCAGCAGCAATGTTACATGTGCCATGTCTGAAAACGGCAAACTGGTGGAAAGTCAGAGCACGACAGAACCCTTTCCCCTGTTTTCCCGCCCACTCAAAAACAACTTTCCACTCATAACTATCAAGTTGTTTTTTTTTGAAAGAACAAGACTTAAGATTGAAAAATCCGCTGCCCAGTTTCCCAAGCATGCAAAGGTAATGAGTAAATGACCTGAGCTAAGTAGAAGTTCAAACCCTTCAGCTTCCTTTTCTCAACTTGGCTGATAGTTTTGTGTTAACATCTCATGGTCCAGAGATGCAACTCCTATATGAGCCACTGTGTAGCAGAAGCTGGACAATAGAGGTTTGGAAACTTGTTCACACAGTGTTCCCTTCAGTAAAGCACAAATGCTGCCATTTCAAAACATAAAAAAAAACACAATATGATTAGTTGTGTACTTTTGAACATTTTAGATTCACTTTGAAAGAGAATGAATTATTCAACTTGAGGCATAAAAGTGCTTTGGATTGTGTTATTCCAAGCCAGGGTTCTGTCATATCAGTCAGCATCCAGCATTACACAGCATGTCTCTGCTTGACAATTAATTCATTTTTTTTTCTTTTCTTTTTCTTTTTTATAGAGGCATGTCAACATCCTGTGAGGAAAAGCTCATCGCTGTGTTCATGTTTGTTCCTCAAAAACCTGTAATTCCACTTAGTTGACACAACATTCACGGAGATTTAAGAAATGGTTTGCCATTGCATCAGAAACGTCTTGACTTTGCTGACAAGTTCTTCTAGCAGGGACTCAAAATGATCTGATATCCTTTGTTCACAATGTAACTGATGTAAATGTAAGATATGATAATGACTCTGAACAATGACAAGTGAACACTGTCTCCATCTACATCTGAAGAAAGTGGTGATGAGAGGTGGTTTAACTTGAAGCTTTGTTCTATTTGCTGAATGAAATTTATGTGGGGGGCAAACAGTGAATGTTTGAACGTTTAGTTGATGTGTAGGCTCATGTTTGATATGGACTGAACACGACCTCATTCATATCTGATCAAACAAACATTCTGTCTGAATTATGCCAGTGATGCACTGATTAGTGCTTCTCAATATAATGGCAGTATCATGATTCTCTGCCATGATTCCAGTGTTTCTTCCCTGTGTTTCTGGTTTTCTCTTCCCTCCAGTCTCCTGTGGTTTCCTGTCTGCCTCCCTCCCCTTTGCTCATTTCTTAGTTTGTACATCGTCGATTCATTTCTTCGCCTCCACTGCTCGTGTCTGAGTCCCTCCCACCTGGGTCGTGAGTGGAAGGTGCAGGAAAGAGACACAAGGAGAGAGGAGTCGGGGCAACAGGCGTCTAACAAAATGAGACATCTTTGCTTTAAAGCCATTGTTTTAAAGCAATGATTGGTTTGTAACAGCAAAAGTGTGTTTTATGATCTGTCAGATGAGCAGGACATCTGACAACTGTTCATAGACCTATCAGGCCTAACATTATGACCACCTGCTTAATATTGTGTTTGTCCCCCTTATGTGGTCAAAAATGCTCTGAACTATTGGGCATGGAGAAGAGGACCTCTCAGGGTGTCCTATGGGGTCTGGCACCAGGACTTTGGCAGTGGATCCTTTGGGTACTCTGGCTTGTGCAGTGGGGCCTCTGTCAATCCAACTTGTTCCACTGCATCCTGTTGATGTTTGATCAGAATGGGGTCTAGGAAGTTTGGAGGTCAAATCAACATCTTGGGCCATTGTCATGTTCCTCAAGATGTTCCTGATGGTTTGATGTTTTTGCCATGCGGTGGGGTGCATTTTCCTGCGGGGGTAGGCCAGTGACATTTGGGATTTCCATTTGCATGAGGGAGTGTGCTTGTTCTGGGACAATGTTTATTTGGGTGTCTAAGTC
>OMNN01024625.1:0-17611 GCA_900302755.1 Chromis chromis
TAGTTATTAGTTATGTACGGCCGTGACACTTAATTCTTTGAATAAAACAGGCCTTACTAATGTTCTGTTTTCGTTTTTCAAATATCACTTACTGGAAAAATTAAAATATACATGCTGAAAGAAATGCACGTGAAGGTAATACAGCTTTAGTATTCTGTCTTCCAGTGGTCAGAGTGACTTTTAGTGACCCTCCACACACAATCCAAGTCTTTTAATTGATCTGAAATGGTACAGGGTGTATTTATATTAAATACCTGTTTTCAAAACAACACCCTGAACAGCCCACATGATGCCGCTCTAAGGACAGCTCTACAGTTCTGCTGGATCGACAACTTCCGGTGACACGTTTCCCCTACACAACACAATGTTGTCAGCTGTTGCTTTACTTATTTAAACATTAACGTTATCTTATTAACGTGCGATATTTTATATGTGATGCTTACTTACTATTACTTGCTTACTAAGAGTGAGTTAGACAGTTTAAAGTGTAGTTGACCTGTAGCCGCTTTGGACAACGCCAGAGCCTCAATGGGAGAAGTGAGGAAGCTGCAGAAGAAGTTGAGACAGATTGAAAATCTGGAAATAAAAATCAGTCTCACCGCAGAGGAGAGATTCAAGGTACAGAAACACTTCACCTGCCTTTTCCTTTAATGTGATCTGTGTGCAACCTGTGTGACTGGCTAAATACATTTCCTTACACATAAGTACATATACACTGAAAGTTACTACGATATATTTCAGAATCACAATCAGATTTATTGGCCAAGTTTGTACACAAACAAGAAATTTGTCTGCGGTGTATCTTGCTATCTATGTACAGTAAAAATGAGGGGACAGAAAACAAAACTAAGTACAAAAATAAGGTAAAAAAAAAGAAAAGAAAAAAGTAATATAAATATAAACATAAGCATCCATGAATAGCAGTATTTACAGTGTGTGTGCAAAGTGGCAGGGTTATGGAGGTAGAGTGGTACAAATACTGTAAATATGCATAAGTATGGGTCATTGCCTAGTGGTTCCTGAGTCTCTGTGACTAGTGAAAGTTCATCAGGGTAACGGCCTGGGGGAAGAAACTGTCCCTGTGTCTGGTGGTTTTGGCGTACAGTGTTCTGTAACGCCTACCGGATGGAAGGAGTTAAAAAAGTTTGTGTGCGGGGTGTGAGGGGTCTGCAGAGATGTCACCTGCCCGCTCTCCTGACCCTGGACAGGTACAGGTCCTGGATGGAGGGCAGGTTGGCCCCAGTTATTCTCTCTACAGACCTAATTGTCCTTTGCAGCCTGTCCTGTTTGGTGGCCGATCCAAACCAGACAGTGATGGAAGTGCAGAGGACAGACTGGATGGTAGCGGTGTAGAAGGGGATCAGCAGCTCCTGTGGCAGGTTAAACTTCCTGAGCTGTCGCAGGAAGTACAACCCCTGCTGGGCCTTTTTCCGTTCACTGCACCAAGCAGTAAATTACAAGTTTGGTTTACAGTAGCCAAGCTCAGACAGTTAAAAAATAGAGATGAATAAAGATGATGTTTAATGATGCTGATACGCTGCAGAGGTATAAAGGCTTCCTAAAACTGCATAACAGTGTTGGCATCATAAAGCCAGTGATTAACATGAATAAATAATAATGGTGCAATGAATAATTTGACAGTTTTTGCCCTAGGAACTTAGGAGATCAGAAGATCACATGTTGAGCAGAGCACATTAGGAAAATCATTATCTGGAAGTTCAGAAAAGCCTCCACTTGTTAAAGGGAAAAGCGGAGTGCTATTAGTTACTGCTGTACCTACATCAGAGAGTTTTCTTTTAATTAGGAACGGGAAAATAAATGCATGGCGTCCAACACATTTGCAGCTGGAAAACATTTGGTAGTGTCCATGAAGGTTGCTGATATTGTCCTTAAAATAAATTTGTGTAGGTCACAAGTTTCCTCAGTTTAAAGCCATAGATACCATAAACAGATCCACAACTAACCATAACACAACAGTAGTCGTAAAACAGTGACAGTACAAACATAATTTCCTCATTAAGTCACATTCTTATTTATTTAGAGTGACTTGAAAAAAAGTTTTGTGTTGCACTTCCATAGATTTGTGAGACTTACAAGCAATGGAGGAACATAACTAAGTACATTGTATTACCATCATATGTTCCTCTACAGCTTTACTTTACTTATTATACCCTTTACTCACTGCATTTAATTGACAGAAATATTTACTTGTTACTTTTCAGATTAAGATTTTTACAGACAATAGGTAAGATGAGTTTATAGAACTATAGCATAATACAGTTATCCACTAATGGTAATAATATATTATCATAATGCAGTGACTGGGTTTATTCTGCCGCCTAAAAGAATACATTTTCTACAATGCAACTCAGTGTTGTCTCTTGTAGAACTAGACCAGCTGATGTTCCTTATGTTAGACTGATGTTGAAAGGGGGATATATGACAGAATCAAGGGTCATTACCTTATCCAGCTTTTTATTTCACAAACTAGTTAGCAACTCACTATGAAGATGCTGCTCGACTAAGCACCACTGTCCGCTCAGCTGTAATACACCCTCTGCTACTTGTGCTGCAGACAGTACTAAAAGTCAAAGCCACTCTGCTGGACAAACTATATACCATTTCTAAATTACCCCAAGAATCTTTTTGTCTAAAAAATCTATAGTTCAATTCACTTCACAGTAAGGCCTAGATTTTACAATATTATAAGAGAAACCCTGTGAGCAAGCACTTGGCAGCAGTCTACAAACCCAAACAGACAAGAACCATCATGATATCAGCATCATAAAAGTGCTACGAGAACCAAAAAAGACATACAGTTGCTTTCACAGAGTAGTAGTAGACAAATAAACTGAGGAATATACTGTTTAAAATTTGGTGGAATGCTTCTTTAACAGAGGAAACAGCCCCATGATATAAATGGCTGTGCCCAATTCACTCTCTCATGCATATTTCAAAGCTCGCAGTCAGATAGGAATATGGCGTATGTTATGTGCTACAGCCTAATAGGTCAAGACAGGCTGAGTATGTTGGTTGTACATATAAACAACTTGTGGATTTAGCAGTTTGGTTTACAACCAATCTTGTGCTGTATTCCTTCTCAGATCTCCAGGAAGGCGGAGCTGCGTTCCAGATTGGCTCAGCTTCAGCTGCAGCTTTCTGGCCTGCAGCAAACTCTTGGGATTGTGGGAGACGGAAAAAAGGAGAAGATGAAAAGACAAGTGTAAGGAAGTGAGGAAGAGGTTGGGCGGCAGTGGGAGGTGGGGGGTGGGGGGGCAGATGGAGAGAGGCATAATTCTTCAAAAGCAACAACATTCACTTTGAAGGCTTTGATCTTTTTTATATGTCTATCCAAACACTGGAGGTCAAATACTTTCATGCTTTTAAAAAATGGGAACTTTGTACTGATCGTAATGTGTCACATAAACATCATTCAGGGATGTCACCCTCCCTGTTTAATCCCCTCAGGGGCCTTTTGCAGTTCATTAAATTAGGCATGTGTGGACAACATCCTTACTTTTTGTAATGCACAGACGAGGAGCTCATTAGTAAGTACTGTGTTTAATTTGTCTGAGACTTGGAGATCTTCTACAGGTACTCTCTCTGTCACAAAGGATGCTGTGTGCAGTTTGCATCTTGATTATTTATTCAGCTTCTGCTTTCTGCACTGGCACAGGGAGAATGCCCCCGAGGCCCTTCCATCACAAATGCCTCCAGCCTCAAAGATCCATAAGGGAGAAAAGGAGTCCAAAGCTCAAGCGACGCCAGTGCCAGCTGCCAGGCAGGAGGAGGCAGTGGGGGGAGCAGAGATAGGCAGGCAGCGGGAAAGGACAGAGTCGGCCAAGGTGTCAGATTACTGTCGAGACACGTCAAGACGCTGTCCAGATTTTGACAAGGAGCAGCAACTGCAACAGCAAGGTGGAGTGATTAAGAGTGGCTTAAGAAATTTTCATTACAGTTTATTGCAGACTGTTAAAAGTGCAACAATATGGTGCCCTCATTTGCGAATAACATCTAAAATCAGATTATACATGTATGCCCTGAGGAGTCCTAACAAGCTCATGTGGCTGCCTGTATTAAACCAACAGGCTGCATTTGCTTCCCTGAAGACAAGGCCCACGTTTTGCATCCTTGGAGCTAATTTAGCCCCACGCATGTTTTGCAGTGGCAGACTAATCCATATTGAGGAACTGTGTAGATTATTAAGCCAGTGTGCTTATGAGTCAACATTGTTAACCGCACAAATCATTTCTTTTACAGAAGCTGAATTTACATCCCTCAAAGCATCTTGGGAGAAGTCAAAGTTTCGTCTGAGGCTGTTGGAGGGTCACAATGACATAGTCACCTGTGTAGCTGCTGTTGACAACCTGGTGGTTTCTGGAAGGTAAACCATGAAATTCCCAGTTTGCCTAACAGATTTGCAAAGTGAATATTTCATATAATTTATAAGTTAACAGGCCCTCCCTCTCCTCCTTGCTGTTTGACACATATTTGTTTTTCTTCCCCCGCCCTAATCACTCGGCACAAATCTCTTGTGGTTTATGTCGAATGCCTTTTAACTTGGCTTGCTTTCACTACCTTCTCTCTCACACACTCCCTTTCTATCTTCCTATGTCTCTTTCTAATTCTGTCCGTCTTTCACCTGTAAGTCGAGATACAACAGTGAAGGTGTGGCACGTTCCTACAGCAACAGAGCAAAAGAACCTAGGAGGTCACACTGGTGGAGTCACCTGTCTGTCTGCTCCTCCTCCTGAGTACTGCAAGAGGCTAGGTGAGGACGCATGCATATGAACATACATGCATCTACATCCTTAAATGTGGGCCAACTACAGCTGAGTAATGCTCGTGTTCTGCGGCCAGGTAATTATAGGAGCAGTTCATCAGATCAACCCCTGTGAGAGATAACCTCAGTAGACACTTTAGCAAGTGCACTGTCTGTCTGAAACAGCCAGCCTTTCATCAATTGAATTCCAAAAAGCTTTCCAGCTCTCCTCCTACTGCCCCTCCCCACCAGCTTCCCCAACTTAAAATAACAAGTCTAGAAGTGCAGTGCATTAATGATGCAACTCCGTCGAATCATAGTCACTCTGTGTTAATCGGCTAATTATTTGCTTACTTTTTAAAGTCACGTTTATTCTCTCTTTGTCATTTTTTGTTTTGTACATCATCACTTCAATACAGCTTCTTGTCAGCTAATTTATTTTTTTGTCTCTTTCTGATGATTGTTCCTTCCTCCTCATCTGTCTCTGCCTCCTTCCGCTCTTTTGTCTGTGTTTGCCCTGTCACCAGCCTGGGCCCTGTCGTTGTCTGACAAAGAGAGGTTCATTTTAAGTGGCTCTGCAGACTGCTACGTGAAGATCTGGGCCCTAAACATCGGTAGGCTTAACCACACAAACATGCACACCCACACACACATATACACCGATCAGGCATAACATTATGACCACCTGCCTAATATTGTGTTGGTCCCCCTTATGTGGTCAAAAATGTTCTGAACCATTGGGCATGGACAAGAGGACCTCTCAGGGTGTCCTATGGGGTCTGGCACCAGGACGTTGGCAGTGGATCCATTGGGTACTCTGGGTTGTGCAGTGGGGCCTCTGAGAATCAAACTTGTTCCACTGCATCCTGTTGATGCTTGATCAGAATGGGGTCTAGGACATTTGGGGGTCAAATCAACATCTTGGGCCATTGTCATGTTCCTCAAGATGTTCCTGATTGTTTGATGTTTTTGCCATGTGGTGGGGTGCATTTCGCAGATCACAAACTATTCCAACAATTTTGATCCTTCAAGGTTGGAACAAGCGGGTGGACTATGAGCCAGGAACTGGAAGCAAGCAGCTCTTTCCCAAGATGCACTTGGAAACATGCGGTGGTCCATTGTCTGGGGTGAAGGCGATGGTCGAGCTGCAGACAAACCACATCGGGAAGGGCTGTGATCGTGAAACTTACTCTGAAAAGTCTCTGCAAAAACTCTGTGGTAAGTAAAGGGAGAGAAAAGGAGAAACGACTATTATTAGAAGTGGGGAATGAGGATGTTCTCTTGAAATAGTGAGGTGATAGAAGACTGTGAGAGTGCAAAGGGTAGTCATAATAATGGAAAAATTTAATTCAAAGAAGAAATTACCCCTTGACATCTCAACCCTCTTGGTTCAGTCATGAGCCAATATCCAGTTAATCCCGTAAGTCTTTTTTTAATTTTAGATTTAATTTTCATTTCAGAATTTCATAGTGTGTGACATTATTAAAGTCCCATTTATAGCCTGGAACATAACATATAGTACATTATATAGAATAGAATAGAATAGAATAGAATAAACTTTATTCATCCCCGAAGGGAAATTCAGGAATATATAATATATATGTGAAACTCCTGATAGTGATATGCCCTTGAATCTCACTTTTACTAATTAATGCTAAAAAGGGTAAAGGGGAATTCATTGCTTTATAGAAAAAAATGCACGTTTTTGTATTTTCAGTAGTTTTTGCTTTATTTATTTATTTATTCCCAATATTTTGGGGATATGAGTAAAAGGGAACTTCACATCTACAGGGTCTACGCAAATCTTACTTGAAATGAGTATAAGGTACATTCTGACAGTCTAAACGTATAAGTTGCATATGAGTAGATTTAGTTAATAACCATGACCATGTGAGACGAGCCACAACAAATGCTCAGTAATTTCAGATTACAGCAAATAAATTACCCATTTATGAACATTCTCTGATGTATGCTGACATCCAGGAGCAGTTTTCCTGACTCTGTGGTGCCTGTTGACACTGTTGTATCGTCTGATTGGCACATCCAGGTGCAGCATCAGGCAGCACCGACCTCCTTCCTGCCCCCAGCCCTTCCACAAACTGGACCGCGTCTCTGCTGACTGACAGTGGCAGAGACAGTGACCTTATCTACAGATTTGACGGGCGTCAGGCCGCGAATGTTCCAGATCACGTGGTGCCACAAAACCTGACAGACCAGTTCACCGTAGCAACGTGGATGAAACACGGGCCGAGTCCAGGGCTCAGAGCTGAGAAGGAAACCTTACTGTGCAACTCTGACAAGACCGGTGAGGAAATGCAAAGTGACACATATTTAGAACTTGGAATTGAAAATCACCATTGATATTTGCATAATTTGGACCATTAATTTAGAGCATTCATTTGCTTCTACTTTAGGAGTCATTAAAACTGCTGATCCCTTGTGCCTTTTTACTAACACTCAAACATTTTATACTTCCAACATACCATAAGCATACCATGTTCACAAACACCTTGCAAAATAACAAGATAATTAGGCCGAGGCTGAAGCCCACAATGGCAAAAGCTCTTCAAAACTTTTTTCCCCACTGCACGTCTGAACTGAGCTGCCTGAACTGTGTAATTAAACAAGCCATCTGCACACTGCATGCTCCCACAATTGTCTCACAGATGGCTTATTAGCTTAGGAAATGCGTAGTCTGATCTTGTAATGGAAAACTGCAGAGTGGTTCATTTTAGACCACCAGAATCTTTTAAGCAATTTATTTTTCAATTGTAAAGTTTTGGTTTAAGGAGGTGAATGGTGCCAAAAGACTTAATGTGAGGACCAGCTTAGCAACACTGCAAAAAAAGTAGTATTGAATCCCATCATTCTTGTGGATGTGCTGGGTGATGTTAAAGGTGGGCGATACATGTATGAGCCAGATCACTACAACAAACATTTTTATGCCATTATCCTAGTGACCAATGAAAAAATAAGTATTAAACTTCCTCTCTACATTAATAAAATCAGAAGTTAACATGATTGGCCTATAGGTCTGTTGCGTATGAAACCCTGTAATGCTCAGCCATGGCACTGACTGCTTATTTTGCTCACAAAATATCTTCTGGCATACAAAAAAACACCATATGGACATGTTGACAGCTGAAAAAAACTAGATTTTTATCAGAGGGATCTTTGAAATATTCCTAAACGCACCATCAAACTCATATTCATTCATTCAGTCAACTGTTTAAGTATTTGACAAAAAAAATCTAATTTGAACAAATATTTTTGTTGAATAGATATATCTAAGAATTCACACTGTGATAGAATTTGGTAAATTATATGTTGGGACAGTGAACTAAAATAATAAAAATCACTCACTATGAGGGGAAATAGTAATGAATTACATGCAATTGCCTAGGATAACCATCTTTTAAGAACAATCTTATGTTTTCTCAATAATGTTTTTATCTTTGTTTTGCACTCCAGTTTTACGAGTGTTGTAATTTTTGAAGACAATAGTTGATTCTACATATAAACCCAAAACAACACATAAAGAAAAACACTGGTGCATCACTGTAGAGTTGTGTACACACATGCAGACATTGTGCACTCTGACCTCACTCGCTGACCATTTTTGTTATTCTAACTGTTGTGTAGAACCCATTTGTCCTTGAAGTCATTCATTGATTAACACTCTGTATAATGTATAGTTCTATTTACTTGTGAGCATGCATGTGTTTGACTGTGCATGTCCGTGATCTTCCTGTTGCAGAGATGAACCGCCACCATTACTCTCTGTACGTTCACAACTGCCGCCTGGTGTTCCTGCTCAGAAGAGATTTCACTCAGGTTGACACTTTCAGACCTGCCGAGTTCCACTGGAAACTGGAGCAGGTGAGGAGTGTGTGTGTGTTTGTGTGGGTGTGTGTGTGAGAGCTTGTCTGTGTTCTATTTTAGTGTGAGCATAGATTCAAGGGGATTTTCTTCAGCAGGTGAAGGGCTATCGTTATTTGTGTAGTGAAAGGAGAGGCTTTCCATTCTAATTACCAGAGGCCCTCCATCACTTTCTTGTGCTCGCTGCAGGAGATAAGACAGTAGAAGACACCAGTATCCTACGCACACCTTTACACACACACAGAAGTGCAAAAGTCTAAAGTGTGTTTAGTTATGGGTAATAGCTCACCCAGCAGCAGACCTCTATCTGTCATGCTTCTGGAGAGTTGTTGAACTAATTTGCACTGAAGCTTTGTGTTTCAGTCCTGCAGAGAAGCTTTGCATTGAAAAGAGTTGCATCATATGGCCTTGCTGTTTCTTTTCCTACTGGAATTATCCTACAAATGTGCACAGTGGCATTGTCAGTAACCTTTGCGTTGCGTAAGACTCACCGCAGGCAGGTATTGTATTAAAGATGAAAGCAGAAAGTTTTAGTACCCAAAGTGACATCTGTTTTTTCAGCTTCCTTTCAACACTTCAGCAATGCAGGGTCAGAATAGTGGCCGTGGAGCTGGCAGGTTTAAATGTTTTAGTAAGTACGGTTGAATGAGAATCATTGGGCTTCAAGGCGTCTAGTCACTGTAGCTCTGCAGACAGTCACTAAGTAGAGAAAATCCTACTGTAAAGGAAAAATAAAATCCCCTGAGTCTTAATAATTTTGATGATAAGCCAATGAACTCTCTTGCAGGGGATACTCCCATTTCCACAGACTCTCCCCAGCTCAATATAATAATGGATGGTAGATGTAAATCTAATCTAATTGTTTACCCTTGGGACACAGCATATACCCACCTCATTCTGAAATTATTAGAAAAGGCCTCATAATTATGGCAAGCTCTCAGGAGTTTCTGCTCACTAAGCAGATTATGAGAGATTTGTATTTGGTCTTTTTGTGTGTGTGCTAGCGCATGTGAAACCAAAACCCTGACTTTTGGTTAGGATATTTATCTGCAGGTTTTTATGGAAGTTATACACAAATGAATATTCTTTCTTGTGTGTGTGTGTGTGTGTGTGTGTGTATGTGTGTAAGTCAGTATGCAATCACTCCTTGCGTGGATACAAACAACATAGTGCATTCTCTACACTGTCTCTGCTAGTGCCTTCCAGCCAACAGAGTTGTTTTTTTGCAGGTCACAGATACAACAAAATGTATTTTTCTCGTGTGCACCTTCCAGCCAGGTAACTGTTTGTTCTAGGTCAAAGGTAGATTGAAAAGTGTTTTCCTCAGTCCACTGTTCTTTTCTCTTGAGGCCGACGGAGGTGGATGTGACAAAGAGAAGGGCAGCCGAGTGGCAGAATGCTAAGTTTTCTAAGCAAACAACCTCAAGACACAGCGCTATTTCAGCCTCGCCTGTTCTTATTCTCTCTGAGTCTTAGTATCTTTCGCCTATTCGTCCTCTCTCATTGTCTGCCACGCACATACATACTTCATGGATAGTGGAGATCCCATTTGCCCCTTTAGTTGGATCTTGTAAAAGACCTCGTAGGAAGCAGTGTAGTCAAAGAGAATCTGTGATGATGTTACTCACCAGTACAAATTACGTGTGCAGAGATTCTCATTAAATATAAATAGAAACTGGTCTGAAATACCAGAGGTTAACAAGAGAAGGGCGTAAATGAACAGAGTGAAGAAAAAAAACTACTCATGTACTGATTCTCGTGTACTGCTCATTGCTGTTACTTCCTGATTTTTTTTTTTATTTCTTTAATGTCTGGCAATGCACTTAACCTCTGGTTTTGCCTGCAGATAGAAAAGGAAGTACGTTAGTTAATTAAACTGTGTCGAAGAAGTCGAGAAAACGTGTTTTGCAGCTGGATTATATTACTAGCAAAGAATAAAATGATGTCTAACTCTTGAAAATTGATTTCAGTCTGTGCTATTGTCAAATATTTGTGCAAAATGGTGAGTTTAGAAAGAAACCACGTCTCTTTGAATCTGAAGAAACTGATATCAAAACCTGATCTGTGCCCTCAAGGAGCAAACAGTATTTCATGCCGACTAGAAGTGAACAACAGTGTGTTTGAAACATCTAAAGGCTTCTGCCGTCTACAAATACAAACACTCTATTTGGATTTTTCACAGATGCCACTAATAATGCATCAAATAGCAACGTGAAAACAATTTATAAATGTGAAAGCAGCCTTGAGTTGTGATGAGCCTGCAGAGAATAATAACCTGACTCTGTTGCTCCCTTCAATTTTTCAAGACATTGTAGTGAGTTTCAGTTAATTGTTTAGCTGACTAGGCTGCACCTTTACTGTTTTGCTTGTAAGCTACCTGCTCACCACCAAACAGCGGACAGATACAGTCACAGACTAGCTGTTGAACATAATGGCATTTAGCGGCTTTAGGAGCCTGATGTTTCCTTCAGGTGTTGGAAGAGACCAAAACAGACAGTGAATATTGAACTAGGAGACTAGGAAACATGCTGTTGCTCTATAAATACATATTGATATATATATATATATATATTTTTTTTTTTTTTTAAAGATTTATTTTTGGCCTTTTATGCCTTTTATTAGATAGAGACGGAAACAGGGGAGAGTGGGGAAGGACATGCGGTAAACACCCGAGGTCAGAATCGAACCTGGGACAGCCGCTACGCCTCAGCACCTGGGTCACGCAACATAACCGTTAGGCTATCGGGGCACCCCAATACATATTGATTTTAAAAGGTTATGATATGTAGACTTTGTGTCCTAAAGGTGTTTAGTTTAAGCAGCAAATCTGTCAACGAATTTTCCAGCTAAAGTAATGATACTGACCATTGTCACTGGCAGAATCAGTAGATTGTACTTATTTCTTTGTAAAAGCATATCAAAACACAAAAACAATCATATTCTAAAGACTCAGTTGCAAATAACAGGCTAATTGTACTGAGCTGAACTTAGCAGCTTTGACCAGCATTATGGTGAATAAACTGTTGAACTGAAGGTGAACATCGTTCTGTGTTACCTATGACGCATAGTCTTTCTTTTGTCCAAACTGAAGTGCATTTGAAATAAGACCCCTTAGCTCAGAAAGGAAGTTCACGCTTTACATGACCAGAGAAAATGCTATCTTTAATCTTTGAACTAAACTGACAAACAAACAAAATGGCTCAAACTGAAGTGATTTTGATTTCCATTGTGTTCACAACTCATTTCCACTGCCCCCAATGGCCCAAAAATATCAGTTATTACAGGTTTGCATGAATGACTCTCAATGAACCACCAGTATGGTTAAGGTTTCTCAACTGTAATTAACAAATCCACTGACATTCCTCTTAATTGTACATTATTAACTTTTACTGGTGAAAGGGGCTATAACTGTTCCTATTGATGGTCTGTAAAGTTCACCACATAGCTTCTGACAAGTTAGAACCAGAAGACATGAAATAGATAAGTATTCTGCTTCTCTTCTATACGAGCTGCTTCCAGGGACTTATTATTGTTCTTGCTGGTGCACTGGAAATATACAGAAAAACAGCATTTTTACTTTTATGCTGTGACATGTATTTGTAGGCTGAATTATTTTCTAACACTAGATAATAAAAGTAAGTAGTATCTGTTATCGCTGGTATAGTGGGCCCAATTTCCACCTGTCATTCTTTCCCACTTCCTCACCCTACTGTACTGCATGTTATACCGTTTAACACATATTAATACTGCAGGCTAGTAATTATTATTCTGTATCTCAGAGTACTTATGGACTAAACAGAGGGTGAACTAAGAATAGGAGCTGCTCCAGTGCCTTGTGCTGCATAATTAGGACAAGAGTAGTAGAGATTCTTGAAAAGGGAATGTGGTAAAAAGGAGAGGAGGTGGCTGCGGGGTGTCACAGATGCTTCTTACTGTCCTTGTTCCTCCAGCACTTAGAGAGGACACTCAATGGCTTCCGCGGCAACTCCATTTAGCTCTATTGATTTTGCAATTCTCGGCCCAAGAGAGGAGGGGTAGAATGGGATGAACGGAAGCTGGCAAAGAGAGAGTGAGAGAGAAAAACGGGCTTCCATTTTCAGTGTCGATCAAACACTCCTGAAGGAATGTCACATCTGACAGAAAACTTTACACACGCATCCACAAGCACTGGCTTATTTGTGAGTCTATATGTTCACACAAACACACACACACACACACACACACACACACACACACACACACACACACACACAGGATGCCTATTTTCCTTCTTCTTTTTCAGTCCTGGTAATGGACTAGAGGATGAATCACTCCCCTTTGCGCACATTATTCACTCTCCCTGAGTCTGGAGGGCCTATCAGTACAATCCAGCTGTCCTAAGGATATTCACTCACCATCACAAAGTCCTATACAAATCAAGGTTCACTCTCCAAATGCCCTGTAAGCTAGGGATGGTAGAAATGTGTCAGACATGTAATCAAAGTCATAAAGCGGAGGGGAGATGGGGGAGAAAAAAAAGGTGCTGTCAAAAAAATCAAAAGGAAGACAAACAAGAAGTCATTTTTCCTGTCTGGACCTTTATGTACACCTACAGTTAGATTTTGAATGGCTTTCTCGGTTTTCCCAGTATAAAGAACAACTATGTGTGTAATGTGGCATTTATTTAAACCTTATACAAGGTCCTTATAGGGAGGTAGGTACTTTATCTTTACATATAAAGATATGTATGTTGACAGAAGGGTGAGAGTTGAGGCTACTACCTGGTGTTTTTCTCTGCTGTGGCCTGAGATTTGAAAAGGATTAAAAGATTGTTTCACATCAATCTGAGATAACTGCACAAATGACAGGGCTGGCAGATCCCATCTTCTGAATCACAGACAAACTTTGCAGTTTCACCCATTATTACACTGTTCAAAACTTCTACAGACCCCCTGCTATTTATCATTTATGTCGAGGTTCGATTATAGGGACTGGGTGCTGGAGTAGAACAAACGTACTCTCATCGCTTGTCTGTAAAGTATCTGCAATTATCTACCTTATCTGCCTGCTACTACCATGCATGTTGTGCCACGGCTTTCTCTCTGCCCTGCACTGATTATAAGCCTCCTTTTCTTTCCCAGGAGATTAATTGGATGGTGTAGGTGGTGGTGTTTGTGTGTGAGTGTATTGCCTCTCTTGCTGTTTGTAGTAGATACCAGGATGTATTGAAGTGCCGAGGCAGAGAGTGATTTAGTTTCATCTCACATACAAGAGACTAATAAATGTCTGAGATCAGTATAAAGCTATCTGTATACATACATTCATGCATCAATGCTCAGAATCCTCAGGATGCAGTTCGCAATAGTGTGCGTTACAGCATGTTTTTAAATGTCAAAGCAAAAGCATCTGGAGTGAGAATACAAGAAGGATGTGTTTGTTTACCATAGAGGTGAAAGAGCGTAAAGATCTTGTACTAGTTGGATCAGACCTTTCAACAAATCTCCTTGACGTGACATGCTTGTTGTTTTTTTATGAGAAAATCCATAATTTCTACTAATGTGCATTGTGTTTTCTCTGATATTGTTGTGTTTACCCGCTTTTCAGTGTTAATATTATTTGCTATGAATCATCCTAATTTTGCAAGTCATTCTACTGCAAGAACTCGTGCTTTGGAATAAACAAGCACGAGTTGCAGACGGAACACGCATTTCCTCTTTGCGGCGAGAACAAAATGGAAAAAGACAGAGAGCAACGGAGAAAATGTTGAGCTTTGCCTCTAGCTTGTACATTTTCAGGGTGTTCTTATTTCATTTCTGGCCTCTATTTTTCACATGGCTTCATTTCAGAGCTCAGCTGGTCTTTGCTTTGGGTGTTTCCTGTGTTATTCCTATTTAGAGCAGCAGCGTCTCGCTAAATGTAAATGTCTTTGCGCTGTGTGTGTGTGCTGAGACCTGAGGGTGACGGATAGTAGTAGTGTGTGCGTGTAAGAGGAGGGGTACTTAATGCTGCTTATTGTGCACTTAGCATACATGCTGAGTGCACTACATAAGCATTTAGTCAGCATACTAATGTACTGACAACTTGTTTCTTCCAGCTCTTTATATTCAATTTTCACTTCATCTCTGTCTCTCCATCCATCTTTCTCTCTGCTTGTCTTCTCCTCTTTTTCTAACTGGCTTTATTTAAGATAAATAAAAGGCTTTTGTTGACCACAATATAGAACTTAAATAATTTATTGATACTATATTGCTTCATTGACCGAGAATACAGAAGAAATAGAAAGGCAGTGAAATACACACAAACAAAGAGATTTCAAACATACTGCAGAAAAACATCATTTTAAAGCAGACCTTTGACTTGAAGTAGCTGACGTGTTTCGCATCGAACCCTTTTAAATCTAAGGGCTCACATCTTTCTTTGTTTGGCTTTTTCAGTTGTGTCACTGGCATGAATCAGATATAGTAGATAGCTTTCCTTCAACACTGATGCAATTTTAGATAAATATGCTTTCATTTTCCACTCTTTTTTTAAAATAAAATACAAGATATTTCTACTCTAACAGTTTGCTTTTTGTGTCTTACATTTAGACTTGTCCTCTAGCAGAAAACTGCTTTTGTACAGCAAGATGTGTTTTATGCATATGCTGTTGAGTTTGCAAGCAAGACTCTTCTCCTTTCTTTCTTTTACATTCTGTCTCTGATTTTTTTGTCTTTTTTTCACTGTCCATCCCACACTGACGCATGCTAGGCTGTCATCAAAAATGCTGTGCCACAACAGTGGCAGAAGAGGGAAGATCAGAGGTGAGGAGAGGCGAGGAATGGGAAGAGTAACAAAGGAGATGAAAAGAGAGGGGGAAGTTGGGAGGAGGTGGGAATAATGGGAAAGGGAAAAACAGAAGAAATTAGTTCAGACAGTAGGGCATGGAGACAGATGAGACGAAGAGGAAGGGAGAGTGGTGTCACCTAAAGGCAAAGCTAGACATTTTCTAAAATTATGCTGTGAATGCTAATGTCACAGAATGTAAGCAATCAGCAAAACAATCAGCGGCCATTGCCAATCTCTGTGCTATGTCATTATATCCTTTATATCAAAAAGACAAAGATTAGTGGTTGAAACGGAGCCCTGTCAGCTGATGTTCATCATAAGAAGTGGATCAGAACACTATCCTATATATTTTGTAAGGAAGGCTCTCTGCATCCCAGGCTCCAGTGCATCAAAATAAACTTGACCTTATTAAAGGGCTTCTCTGCAGCCAGCAGAATGTCCTCATTATTCTGTTTATGTCAGCACATTTAAAATGCACTAATGCCATCTGTGAATAAGGGCTTATGTTTGGTTTGGTATTATCCTCAGCAAGGTGCACAATATTCCATTCTGGTTCAGTAGTTGTATATATGTATTTTGGACAAAAAAATAAAAGATTTGCAACTGTGTTCTCCTTAGTAGTTGGTTGACTGCAGAACGAGCAGCATCTAATTGTTTTGCCAGAGGTCCTTTGGGTGAAAACCTAAATTCAGTCCCAAGATTGTGTAATATTTTCTAGGTCCAAGAGGCTCCTAAGATCCTTCTTTTGTGCTGATGTATAAGATGTAATAGCCTCTCGTAAATACGCCGTGGCAGATTTTTGCAAGATAGACAGGCTTATCTCTGGTGTTTTATTCTCAGCAATAAAACACTGCTATTGCATGGTAATATACTCAACAAAGGGAACCTGACTCAGGAAGGTTCTATGTTTTTCTGACTGAGGGATACAGCACCAAATAAAATTAAATCATTTAATTAAATCATAACATTGAAACTACCTGCCTATTATTGTGTAGGTCTCCGTCGTGCCACCAAAGCAGCTGTGTCCTGTGGTATCAGGTACATGACAAAACATACAGAAGAATGCATTTGGAGGTCAAATTACTCTTTGTCATGTTCCTCAAACCATTCCGGAAACTTTGTATGGAACTGATCCTATGTGACTATTAGGGATAAAAAAGACAATCACTAACCCAATGCAAATCACACAAAAATGAAAAGTAACTGCATGTTAAACATATTGTCAGGGAGTTTATAGTTCTATGAGAGGTCATCAGGGAATTCAATTTTCTACATAAACACAGACATAGTCTTAGTGTCGCTGTTCTTCTGTCTTTGTCTCGGTTTGTTTACACCTCTCTCTCTCTGTTGTGGGACTGATGATTATGTTCCTCCTAAACAGGTCTGAAACCTGCCTGGGGAAAAGCTCATTGCAGTGTTTCAGTAGCCATTGTCTTGTTACCCTGATGCAGAGGACAAATACTTTCAAGCTCCTACTGTCTAATGTGTCTTCAAACAGCCATTGAGTATACAAGCATGCCTCAGCAGCAGAAAGAGTGCTGCTGATGGTATCAAATAAGGATGTTTGTGTGCATTTGTAAACTTCTGTTTTTAAGTTTAGACAGCCAGCAACATAATTACATTCAATGCTGTTTCATAAGCAAACATTTCCTAATTCCAGTAGTCACATACACCAATCAGCCACAACATTATGACCACTGACAGGTGAAGTGAATAACATTGATCATATTGGTACTATGTGGTGTTCTGCTGGGAAACCTTAGATTTTGGCACCCGTGTTGATGAGACTTAGACACCCAAATAAACATTGTCCCAGAACAAGCACACTCCCTCATGCAAATGGAAATCCCAAATGTCACTGGCCTACCTCCACAGGAAAATGCACCCCATCACATGGCAAAAACATCAAACAATCAGTAACATCTTGAGGAAAATGACAATGGCCCAAGATGTTGATTTTACCTCCAAACTTCCTAGACCCCATTCTGATCAAGCATCAACAGGATGCAGTGGAAGAAGTTGGATTGACAGAGGCCCCACTGCACAAGCCAGAGCACCCAAAGGATCCACTGCCAACGTCCTGGTGCCAGACCCCATAGGACACCCTGAGAGGTCCTCTTGTCCATGCCCAATGGTTCAGAGCATTTTTGACTACACAAGGGGGAC
>OMNN01024627.1:0-12492 GCA_900302755.1 Chromis chromis
ATGTTTTTGTTGTTGTTGTTTTATTTTGTTTTTCATGGCCGAAATCAATAATTGGTAATCAAGAAAAAACTATAACTGATATTTGGAAGTAATATACATTAAATGTTATGCATTAACAGCATCTGATCAGATTTAAACACTTTTGTATTTTAGGGCAATAATATTATTTTACAATAACTTAAATCCACACTAAATCGAGGTTGTGCTCACAAAGCCATCGACTATCTTCTGATGACAAGTATTATGAATATTTTACAACAATTTATAAATCTTATTTCCACTAGTAAAACTAATAATATTAATATTAATAATACATTTATTTTATATAGCATTTTCTGGATACTCAAAGATGCTTAACATAAACAACAAAAAGAATAAAAACAGGTAAAAAACAAACTGTTGCTCACTTTTTTTAAAAATGTGAGAAAATTAAAGAGATGAGGCAGTGATAGCAGGGATCCAGTCATTCATAACCAGGTTACTTCATGAATAAGGATTACTGTAACTGACTATGTACAACAGAAATAGGAGTGATGATGTCTGACCATAACGTGACCCCGCTGATTTCCTGATTTCTCCTTTTACAGCGTCAGCATAATTGAGAAACAAAAACAAGAAGAGCTGTGGTTACTTACTGTTGCCTCATCTCCTGTATTTCCCCACCCTTTGCTAAGTGAGCAACATTTTTATTACTGGAAATTATAAAATCTGCATAACACTTGTCATCAGAAGTTAGCAGACTATTTTGTGAGTGCAAGACCCATTTAGTGTCGATACAAGTTATGGTAAAATACAGTAGATTTAAAGACCCCTCTTGTGAAAATCAAGTTTTGTACCTTGTTAACATTAAAGATCCACCAATATATCTGTGGCTGCCTCCTAATTTAACTGTTAGCATAGCTTTAGCTACATTGAAAGAAGCCAATGTCCTGATTTGTGAAGATGGCTATGCTTTTTGTCCAGTTTTACAGGTTGTCTTTCTGCTAAAGAGACGTATCTGTTAGTTAGAGCAGACTGATAAAATTATTTAAACCTTAGAAAGACGTAACAGGTACTCCACTTAATGTTAGGCACAGGATTAAAGACACAGCACTCCTCTTAGTCATGGCCTTACCCTAGCAAAACAAGTTCCTGTAGCACTGACACTAACAAACAGAAATATTGGGGTGTTTTCAGTGTTGTAACTTCAGTAACATCTGCAACCTCACCTTCCAAACACAGCTCCATTAATTCAACGGAGCTGCTCCACTCTCCAAATGTGCTCCTCTGTCTCTCTGTGTAAACAATAGCTTTCAGTATTGATTGGTTGTTAAGATTGAGATTCAAGTTTATTGCCATAGCACAGAGTACTTTAAAATGCAGTTTTGTATATCCCAGATTTTTTAGGAACCAGGGTCAGCCACACTACAACACTCCTGGAGAAGATAGGGTTAACGACCTTGCTCAAGGGCCCAACAGCGGCAGCTTGGTGGTGCTGGAGCTTGAACCCCCAACCTGTAGCCCAAAGCCTTAACCACTGTCCTGCCACTGATTGGTTAATAAAAATAAAGATACAGATAATCAGAAAAATGCAGAACATCAACACAATAATAGGCCAGACCAATAATCGGTTAATCCCTGGTTAGCATGTCCATATGTTGTCCTATGCAGACGACACCCAACTATATATCCCATTATCCATGGATGTTTCACATATTGTGTCCTGTCTTGCAGATATTAAAAATTGGACGTCAAACAATTTTCTGCAGCTGATTGAGTTCAAATCAGAAGTCCTCGTTGTTATTAACCCTCTGGCCCCACCACTAGTGGCATAAACAGTCTCTGATCTAATCTAGGTGCCTTATCTAAAAGGATGCAAAAGGAAGCCCACAACGTCAGAGCTGTCTTTTGACACTCAGGTAACCAAAGTTTTCATGTCAGTTTGCACCCATGGCATAAAAGGGAAACTATCAAACATTCTATTTAACAATATTCTTATTGTATTAATGAGCAAAATAAGCCATCTCTGAGCATTTCCACCTTGAAACTGCAGGTAAATACAGCGAGTGTTTCAAGCATTTCAAGTTTTCAAGTACCTTTCAGGCACACTAACATGATATGAAAATGTGCTTCATTACTCTCCTGAAATATTCAGCTGCATGCCTCATAAAGTGGATGAATTATTAAATGAAGAAGTGTTCTTACTAGTGGCAGCACAAACAAAATGAAAATCGCACCATCTGTAAGGCAGGAACACAAAGCTGAATGGAACTAAAAAGCTAGAGCTCAGGTCTGCACAATTAAAAATCACAATAATGCTAAATATGGTGCCGAACTTAGGTAATTTCTCTGATTTATGGTAGCAGGTTTATCATATAATACTGTGTTATATATTTAGACATTTTCGTCCATTAAAATGTGGTTCTCTTCATACTACAATCGGTACACGTTGGTCTGGTACAATCACGTTGCCCCTCATATTGAGCACAGAAAAATATCCAGTATTGTAGCAGCTGGTTACAGATTATGCTGTAGCACTGTGTTAATGTTATTTTTCCTGAGGTGGGTCGGGCACAATGGGCGGACATGCCACAGGAGTCCTGGAGAAATTACAACTTGGCTCCGTTAATGGAAAGCTGGTATAAACCAAAGCTCCTCCAAAGTCCAGCAGTGACTTGCTTGAAACCTTTTTTTTTACCATGAACTCTGGATAATCAAATCAAATCTGTGAAATTAAAGATTGAGATTTTGAGATTTTTGTCTGTAGACCTACTTACAGCATGTTTTTTCACACATGGCTATGTTTGAACAACAATATCTAAGGAACTAATAAAGATAAAAGCCTGACATTTTCACTGTTATCTCTCATCATGCCATTGATTCCGTATCTACAATATTGGACAAGTAGATCAAATAGTCTCTGATTATGGGTTAGTTTAAATGTGAAAAAGAAAATCAAAGCCGTCATGAAAAGTCCCATTTTTTCTTCTTTAAAAATGATAAAGTAGAAGTAAAGTAGTGATATTTTCTTAACCATATGTAGTTGCATGTCACGATAAACAAATAAAACATATGGAATACGTATTAAGATGTAATCGTTGGTAACAAAAATGAAAAGAAACTTATTTTCATTGAACTTTTGTAACTGCTTGAGCAGGTATGACGAGTTGTACCACAAAAAAAAATCTACTTGCATTATTAGACCATCTACCAATACTGAGAATCATGTCATGCATGACCTGGTGGAAAGCAAGAATTTACCTTAACTCTACACAATTGTTTCTTGATTTACGAAGTGTCCATTCTCTCTGCTCAACCCTCCATCGCTCACTGCAGCTCGAGGACACCAGCTCACCTACAACTCTGTTCAAACGCTGTAAAACTACTCATCTACAAGATGTACTATTGTATCTCAGCCACGCATGTTCAAGCCACAAACAGAGTGTGAAGAAGAAGACGAACATGGAAAACCTGCAAATTAAGATGGAAATGCTCAGCCATGACGCCGACTGTTTATTTCACTCCTAAAAAAAAAAAAACATCATATGGACACGCTAACCACGGTAAAATTAAACACGATTTTCACACATAAGTGAATAGATTGTCTCATGTGCAAACAAACAAGGTGTGTTGTGCAACCACGTTTAATGCTCCATATAGCAGGTCTGAAGATCTAAATGTAGCTGGTGTTTCAAGCATTTCAGTTCAGGCACGCTAACATGATATGACAATGTGCTTCATTACTCTCCTGAAATATTCAGCTGCAGGCCTCATAAAACTGATGAATTATTAAATCCAGAAGTGTTTTTCACCAGGGGCGGCACAAACAAAATGAAATCTGCACCATCAGTGATGCAGCAACACGAAGCTGAATGGAGCTAAAAAGCTGCTGCGTCAACCTGAAACTCAGCAGTTTAATTTAAACCAGCTTCCACTGCAGTACATGTCATCTAACAGGCCTTAGAGCTCAGGTCTGTGCAATTAAAAATCTAAACAATGCTAAATGCAATGTTGAAGTCAGGGAATTTCTCTGATTTAAGGTAAGTTACTTACTGTACTTAATACTTTAGGCAAGTTAGGGATCCCTCGTCAAGGTGGTAACTATGACATTCTTAATTAACTTACTGAGAATATTTAATCAGATTCATGAATAGGTTATATTCATATATGTTTAATTTAATTTAATAGGGCAGTGGTGGTCAAGTGGTTTATGAAGCGCAGCTGTAACCGGTGGGTCGCCGGTACGAGTCCCCAGACTGGCAAGAGGTTGAGGTGGGAAAGTGAGAGTGACCGCTTGTCCCAGTCACCACCACTGTGGGCCCTTGAGCAAGGCCCTTAACCCCTGACTGCTCCCCGGGTGCTGCACCGCGGCAGCCCACTGCTCCTAGTATGTATAGTTAAGGTTAACTTTGAATTGGGTCAGATGCAGAGAAGGAAGGAACCCAAGGGGATCAGTAAAGGTTAGATTAGTGTTAGATTATTAATTGTCTCAGCAAGTTAATGAAGAATCCCTCATAGTTAGGTGTAGCACTTTAAAACGCTCACAGTTGAGTGGTACATTGCTTGATGAAGTTGTAGACAGTTTGTTTTGTAGCTGCCAGCAGATGAAGTGCCGAAAAATAAAAAAGCAGACACTTCAGCATGTTGATGAGAAAAGCTAAGCTAACTAAGCTAAACTACGATAAGATAAAGATAAAGCTTCATTAATCCCGAAGGAAATTCTTGTGCCATATGTTGCTTAGAAAAAAGCTAGGAGAATAAAGAAAATGCCTAATAGAAAGGCAATAAGATGTAAATATGATACAACACTAACAATAAAAATAAGTAAGCTAAAATAAAAGCAGAAGAGAAGAAAACAAGTAATCCTGGCAAAGATTTTGAAGTAATATTACACGTAATAATCGAATATTGCACAAGAAAACGTTTGTATTTCAAAATTACTTACAATATATAGTTAATTGATGTTTAACATGTTTTTGCACTGAATAATCGTAAGGCGGCGGCCCGCATTAACCAAGCTCCCCTGGTTTTTACTTCATTTACTGAGATAATTGTGTTGATGAGCTGTATTTTCATAGTATGTAAATTTGATTGTTTATAAGATGCAAGATTTTCTGCATCTGCCTCTTACATCCAGATCCTTTCTAGACTTTAACTAATTGCAGAACATATAAACTGGCTCCCGTGACAGGAGGTCGAGGTGGACCAGGATCCTAAATGATGTTTTCATTTTATACTATAACATCTGGTTTAAACTTCTAGGAGCAATAATTATTATCTTATAGCAACAGGACCCATCTGCTGGGTCACTGTTCCAACTATAGCACCACTTTTTATCTTGTGAGAATAAAATCTTTTCTCGTGGGAGATCAGTTCAAGTATTATTCTAAAGAACAACAAGATCAGAAGTTATAGAAACAGATTATTACCTCAGGGGAGGAAACAAGATCAATTTTGTAGAAAGACAGCTGAAATGAAAAGCATTCAGATCTAAATTATAGTGACACTGCAGCTGCATCCATTTGCCAAAGATCTGACATTTTCTGATGCAGCTGTTCACACATCGGTTTCTAGGGACCAGTAAGGCTCTTTTGTGAGGCGTGTCAAGAAAATGTAGAATAATTCAATTTTTCTAGTGTGTCACTCCTCCGACTGTAATAAAACAAGTCTGTTGGGATGGAGCCACACTGCTGCCAAGCTTTATTCTTCTGCTTTGCATGATGCAAATGACATTTAGCTATTTGGTGCTTTGGGAATACACAAAGTCAACCAGGCGGCACGTTCGACTCAGAAATTCAAATTCACAACCACGGAGAAACGTGACAGACAGTTGCATCACTCCATTCATCCTTTCTACTAATTAAAGTTTTTAGTAAGCACAGAAGATTCCTCATCTAAGAGCAGTAGAATGAATAATGGTGTTCCTCAGGGTTCAGTTTTAGATCCGACACTTTTTAATCTATACGTGTTGGAAGTGTCATCAGGTGATAACAGTTTTCATCGTTATGCTGACGACACACCGCTCTACATCACTGTGTCTCCTGATGACCCCAGGACAATTGATGCCATTTTTAACTGTATTTTAGACATTAAATCATGGATGGCAAAGAACTTTTTACAGTTCAAAACAGTTCAACCAGGACAAAACTGAGGTACTGGTCATTGGAACTGAAGCTCAGAGAGAGAATCTTTTCTCACAACTGCAAGCTCTGGCATTAAAACCATGCAAACAAGTTTAAAATCTTGGAGTCATCTTGGACTTAGCAAATCAGTTTTGTGCCCCATATTAAAAATAAGAACCAAGATGGCTTTTTATCACTTAAAAAACATTGCCAGATTGTGATAAGTGCTCTCTAAAACTAATGCAGTGACACTAATACATGCTTTTATTACTGTAATGCTCTCCTATCTGAGATACAATAATTCCACTATGAAAAGTGCTACATAATGCTCGATTGATTGAATGATTGAGTAGTTATTGTCATTTTATTGACTGTCCAGTAAGCACTCATGATAATAAATACCATTTATTTCTAAATCAATACATATTATTGGTGCAAATGCTATTAAACTCACATATATTGTCTAAAACATGTAATATACACTACAATAGTTCAATAAAAGTGGCCATAATCATGCATCCATCCATTAACTATACACCGCTTAATCCATGCAAGAAAGAAAACACATCATTGCACTGTTGTATCTGTTCTTTCAGTAATGCTGATAAAATAAAATACTGTTTTTGTAGGATGTCAGCTCTGTTTTTGTAATAGAAATCATATCTAAGAATATTTATGTTATCTGCCTCTGGTCGGGAGATAAACTCTGTTCCATAGATATGTTTGACTTGAATGCAAAAGCGTTGCAGTAAACACAATTCATCATTTGTGTCCAAGAGTCGCATTAAGAGTTGGATTCGGGAAACTTCTCTGAGTTGATGTTAAAGAATCAGCCAAATGAGGTTTTCCTTAACAGCAGTGAAATCCCAGGAAACAGATGTTGGGTTTATCCGGTTCAGGGTCACAGGAGGACTCGAGGGTAACTCGGTAGAGCTTCAGAGTCTGTTACCCTGCAGGAAAAGCACACTGCTGGTGAAGTCTGCTTGCTTTCGATCTGTGGAGGAAACCAGATCACGCAGAGGAAACAGGAGCCGCCACGCTGAGAACATGCAAACAACAAACCGGACGAGTGATGCCGGTGGACGGCAGTGGCACCGAGGGGGCATTAGTGTCCTTAATGATCCTGTTTTTATCGTCCACGTATGAGTAAAATACTCTCATAAAACTCCTACAGGGAGTGCTACAGTTTTATTGTCCCCTTTATGCGCCTTTACTTCCTCTTTACTGCAGCTCTGTGTTCTGTATCCTGCTAGGATTTATAACGGGGCTACAAAAGTTGTTTTTGTAAAGAATAACCACCTGCTGCCCGTTACTCAAAAATATCTGCAGTCTTTGTGTCTCTGCGGGAGCACAGAAGCACTATTACTGTAAATTAGATGATAATTTAGACTTTATTGTTATTTGTTAAAGCTGCAGTGGGTAGAAATCAAAATTAAAAGCCAGAATATGAAAATGTAAACCCCTCCTGCAGCTCTTCCTTCTTCCCTCTTTGTTCCAAGCTCTCACCATATGTATGTGCTTTAAATACGCAAAATTAGACAAGCTAAAGTCAGCATTCATATGTGGTTTCAACCTGGATTCAAACCCATCACCCCTGAGTGAAAGTCCTTGTTTCTCTTTACCTGGTCCGTGTGAAGAACCTGTAATCACCAAAATCCCCCGTCTCAAGGTAGATTTTGTTTTTTTAGGCCTGAAATTGGAGCCAGGAGGAGGATCAGAAGTCTAGTTTCCTCTTAGACTACTTGAATTATGATATACTGGTTTGCCCAATATGTCTGTGAAGGTTCTCAGTCATCCAGGTCATGGTTATCCTCGTAGTTTCAATCGTAGCATCTGGACTTGCTTGAGTTTCTCGAAGATGTTTCATCAGATGAAGCCTCTTGGATGAGAGGTGAAATGTCTTCGAGAAACTCAAGCAAGTCCAGATGCTACAATTGAAGCTACGAGGTTTGCCCAATAATGCCAAAAATCACTGCCTACCCCAGCTTTAAATTGCATATTACATTAAGAGTTTTTACCAATTCATATTCACTGAACAAAAATGTAAACACAGCATGAAGCAAATGGTCTTTTCTGACTTTGTGAAAAGGTTAAAAATCTGCCTGTTGATTATGTTTGGCTTCTATTACCTCGTTTTTCCATAGGCAGGTGTGGCTTTCGAGGACAATGATCAGATAGTGTGACCAGAACACTGACACTCCTTTGACTATAAAAGGCCACCTTTAAATGTCAGATTTACTGAAATGACACGATGCCACAGATGACAAAAGAAAGACAAAACTGGTCAGTTATGGTTGTAGTCAGACGACTTGAATGTCCAAAACGTCACCATTTGTCATCTAAAGAAATTGTTTCAAACAGCATAATATGACAGATAATCTACCACATGATACTCTAGATGTCTGACAACCTGATCCTATCCCTTAAAATGTGCAAAACTCTACTATTTGTCATCTAAGAAATAGTTTCAGACACATTGGTATGACAGACAATGTGTGACATGAAGCCCTGAATGTGCGACAACCTGGTCCTATCCCTTAAAATGTCCACAAACCCACCATGTGTCATCTAGGAAACAGTTCCAGACAGCTCTAAATGTCCCTCAACCAGATACAGTCCTCCAAAATGTCCAAAACTCCACCATTTGTCATCTAAGAAATGGTTTCAGACACATTGGCACGACAGATAATCTGCCACATGAAGCCCTGAATGTGGGACAACCTGGTCCTGTCCCCTAAAATATCCACAAATCCACCATGTGTCATCTAGGAAATAGTCCCAGACAGCTCTAAATGTCCGTCAACCGCATCCAGTCCCCTAAAATGTCCACCAACTTCTACCCATTATCACTTCCAATATAGTGCATATTTCGCTCCTTTGTGACGTCCAGTGTGTTGTAGAAATGCCGTGTGTTGGAACAACTAATATTCAATCCCTTCTGTTAAAAAGAATGAATAGAATTGAATAAGATATTACATGTTTCATTATATTTAGTATAGTTAAAGGAGCTTTTACAGGACAAAGTGCCATTTACTTGTCCACAGGAAACAGGTGGGATTGGAAGTGATGACCTGTTATAGTCCAGCTAAGTGTTAGCTCAGTCACTTTAGCCTCCACAGGATCTTGTCTCTTTTCTCTCTACTCTAATGTTCACTTTCTCCTGGCATTCAGTTCATCACTACATACCTTTTCATCCAATAAAGAGTTTTTTGAAAAGGGAAAATAAACCCTTTCAAGCAAAGTTTACACACAGTTTATTCAAAAAGACGCATTTGCTCCGTCGACTCCCGTCTGCTCTTTTCACGGAGTAGTTTTCATTCCGACAGAGGAGGTTAAATAAAAGTGACTGAAGTAGCACAGCTTGTAGAGACAGTTTCCTCTATTCACTGGCTGCATCTGAAATCACTGCTTCATTCACCACTAAAGACACACAATACTTCACTCTGTAGGGAGCCGTGAATTGAGATTTCAGACATTTATTAATGAGCAGGGGCGACTGTGGCTCAGGTGGTAGAGCACAGGTTGTCCAATGATTGTAAGGTTGGCGGTTCGATCCCCAGCCCCTCCTCATGCCGAAGTGTCCTTGGGCAAGACGATGAACCCCAAATTGCCTCAGATGTACGTCGCTTTGGATAAAAGCGTCTGCTAATCATAACTTTGCATCATCACTGTTGAGCTACATGACAGTCATTTTTGTATCTGACATGATGGACATTTTAAGGGCTCTATCTACACTCGTAATTTAAGGGACCTATTCCTACCACTTTATTAAATGCATGAATGCAAGATAAGAAAAAGGCAAATTTACTGAACCTTTTAAGTTGCAAAGATTATTTCGATAGATTGGGTTAACAAAATAATGTTGGTGATTGCATCAACTTAATATTGTGAGTAATTTAAACTCTAATTTTTGCGTTAGTTGGTTAAAAACTGAATTGAAGTTAAGATAACTTACAGTAATGAAATTGGCTTAATAACTAAATTTTTTCTTCACCTAGAGGTCAGGATTGCATGTGACCTCCCCTACCTTCTCAACACTGAAGCGTTTTTAAAAATTTCCAACTCATAAACTTGTGTCAAGGTGAAGAAAAATGAAGTTATCTTGCAAGTTTCATTAGGTTACCTCAACTTCAATTTGGTTTTAAATCAACTAACACAGAAATTTGAGTTTAAATTATACACAATACTAAGTAACACCAAATTGATGCAACACCATTATGTCAACACAACTCAGCAAAATAATATTTGCAGGTTAACATTTGGCCCAACACCTTACTAGGACACTTTATTTTGTCTTCCTTTCGTTTAAAACTAAATATAAGATGAAGTAACTTAATAAAATTGGCTTGATAACAAAATGACTTCACCTCCCCTACTAACGTAACCTTCAGCAACTTTATTTTTAAATTTTGCCAATCTAAAAACTTGTGTTCATAATTATGGAAATTAAGTACGTACCACCTAAAAAAATCCTTCCAAATAATGTGAAAAACTAGTTGGAACAGCCTAATTTTTTATGAGTAATCAACCTAAAGACTTGCTTTTATACTATCAATCAAATTCTCATTTGCATCGGAACTATTTGTTTTAAATTCTAACATTTGTTGTAAATCCTGATGTGTTAAAGCATTGGATGATAAATAAAAATAATACCTGTCATAACATCTCAGTGTCATGGCTTTGGTCTCTTGGCAGATTGGTGCTTCTACTTGTTCTATTTGCAGCAAAGGAAACACTATCTAAGAAAACTATCACGTAGAAACGCCTGCAGTCAAACCCTCCAACAGAGGACGACTGGATGGCAACTTGTCAGCGAAATAAACTCTACGTAGAATCTGACCTTTACCTGAAGACTGCAATATGATAAATATTTAAAATGTACCATTTACAGCGGGGTCCAAAACACCACATAGAAAATCTGTCACATTTTCTTGTAAAGCCAGAAATAATGAGAAAATTCAAGGATTTAGAAGCATTTGAAAAGCTGAAGGAGAAATAGTTCAGATTTTGCTCCATTTCTAGGTCAGCGGTCGAAATGAAGCAGATTAGTGGCAGTGATCATGTTATCTCTTTTGTACAAAAGGTCAGGTTTCCATTCAGGCAGCGTTCATATGACACTCAGGGGGATTTAATGGACTCATCAGAGGTTTGTTCAAGTAAATCTGCAGCTGTTGTTCACCTTGTTGGAAACATGGCTGAGCCTCAAGTTTCCGGCAGAACATCGCTCACTAAAGAGAATTATTATAGAGATAAAGTTGGCATCAGAAGTAAGAGAAAGTGTCAGAAGTCAGACTGTTTTTTTTGAGCAAAGATGGTTAGATATGGTTATGGATGGAGCTCTAAAACACTGAGAGGAACCTTTGGATCAAAGCAAGATCAGGTAGACGAGAATAGCATCAATAGATCAACACATTACAAGCAAAGGACTCCAATCAGTAGAAGTCCTTTGAAAAGAAGAATGTCTAGTGGTTTCCTCTGAGGTTGAGTAGCATCTCTGTTCACATTGGATGATGGAAAAAAAAGTCCTATTTACTTTTGAATAAGGCTGTAACTACTGATTATTTTGATAGGTGATTATTAAGTCAATTACTTATAGCTAATTGTTCTATAAATTGTCATAAAATGGTGAAAAATCTCGATCAGTGGTTTTGGGAACCACTGATCGAGATTTTTCACTATTTTAGTCCAAGACGATGTCCTTAAATGTCATGTTTTGTCCACAACCCCCAACAAAATCCAGTTTACTGTCATAGAGGAGCAAAGACACCAGAAAACACTTAAAATTTAAGAAGCTGAAATCAGATAATTTTTTACTTTTATCCTTAACCCTAATCTTAGCAGTTCTACTACTGAATCCTAGATAGACATTGTGACAGTAACAGAAGGGTGTATATGAGGAGACATACAGGTATGAGAATGATACCACAATAGATCGAACTTGCAGTGAATATTAAGGTTCTAGGATTGTTTTCCTTCTCTGGAGTTCGAATCAACTCCATCCTGACCAGGGAGAAGCAGCACTTCATTCTTCAGAGGCATGTTCCACTCTCTGGTTTACATCTTTGTGGGGAAAGATTCATCCTTGGATCACTGTCAGATCATGCTGGGAGAAAGATGGATGGATGGATGGATGGATGGATGGATGGATGGATGGATGGATGGATGGATGGATGGATGGATGGATGGATGGATGGATGGATGGATGGATGGATGGATGGATGGATGGATGGATGGATAGATGGATAGATGGATAGATAGATGGATAGATAGAACATCTCCTACATTCTTTGTCTGAAAAAAAGAAACCTGAGAATAATATTCAGAGTAGACAGAATTAACTTGCTGGAATTAGCTCAGATGGTTTGTGCTGAAAGTTCTCCCTCAGGACGAC
>OMNN01024628.1:0-12514 GCA_900302755.1 Chromis chromis
CCACCCCATCTCCTCTCCCTCTCTGCTGTTTATTTCAAAGAAAAATGAAGCCAAATAAACTTGAACCCCAAGAAGGTAATTGATGGTTGCACAAAGCTGCGTCTCTTTCCTCGTCTTTATTCCCACACTCCCCATGTCCGCCTCTTCTCGCTCCCACTGCTGCTCCCATTCACGCACACAGTTTGTATAGTTTGATTAATTGTTTGGGTCTGCAGGGTACGGCGATGCTCATATAAGTCATTTTTATATACTGGAGTGTTTGCTACAAGATGCACGGTGATTTCTAGATGCTTCTCATAGTAAATTGTGCTTAGCTGGTTAAAATAATCATCCTTGCGTGAATAAATCTTCATTTTGCAAACTCAAAAGCGCTACCTACAGCCTCGACTGTAGCCTCCAGATAAATATATGAATACATCTTTAGCTTTGAGACAACCAGACACTGTTCTGCTAAAGTTGAGGATTTCTTTATTAAACCTGCAGGATGTCAGCTCTTATATTTCCTTTAATAGTGACCGAAACCTTTATTTACGTCAAATGCAGAAGATAATTTGCCTCCGTTTGAAGCATTCCTGTATTAGAAGCATGCCTTTCTTTCTAATTCCCTCTGTTTGATAAGTATAATTGGTCATAATTTACTACTAGGCCAGTTTGCTCTATTAAGAATCCTGTATTACACTGTTACTATAAGCTCAGTACTTTTAATATTCTCTTTAAATAAATTGTTTAATGGAAGTTTAAAGAAGAACTGACTAACAGTATCTGTAATTGCCTTCTAAAAGTGTTGGGAAAAGCGTGATTATATTTTCAGTTTCATTTATTAAATTAACGCAGCTCAAATATGCATGAAGCATAACTGACATGGACATTAGATAACAGGCACCAGCAATTGTTTTTTTTCCCCGTGTGTATTTGGGGGCCGGACTTTATTTAGTCATGTATAAAACCTGGATTTTAACTGTCTACCAAGAAATTGATGTCAGCCCAAAATATCAATATTATCAATATATTATGTTTGTTTGTTATTAATTTAGTTTGTTTTACATCAATTCAAATTCACATCACATAGTTAAAAGTTGATGACACAGCCTTAGGGAATCTACATTGGGCTTTTCACTTGTTGTACCTGACTGGAGCTCTGCACAGACCTGTTGTAGTTTCTAGTTTTACATGTAATCTGGTGGCATCACATAGTTCCCAGAAGAGCTCCACCTGAGCAAGTGCAGACACCTATGCGGGTGAACTATTAAACTTTCTGCTTAACTCTCTGATGCCTCAAAATCCACAAGTGGGTTTGAAAGGCATGTTATCTTTAAAGAAATCACACAATTTAGCCAGAAACTGCAGAAACTATTTTCAACTTTTCAACAATCCTTGAACTCATCATTTGTGATACACGGTCCAATCCCAAAAATCTAATTTAAGCCTCAAATTGTGATATTTAATCAAAATGGCTTTATTCCACATGTCTCGTTTACAAAATTTGCCATAAATAAACCATTTACTCTGATTTAACCAGATTCTGTAAACTAAAAATTCTGCAGTCTTTGACACAACTGCAAAAATAAATTATAAATAAACATAAAAAGCAATTAAACATGAACTCTATGAACCCCAAAACCATAAAAGGTAAACATTACACCATTTATGTGAGCCAGAAATGGTGTAATCTGAAATATTTTAAAACTTTTCATGGAACTTTGAACTAACCTTGCGCAGTTCCGTCAAAAAACACACAAACATATACAAAAAACAAACAAATTTAAGCTTTGAATGGTAATATTTAATCAAAATCACTTTTTCCAACATGTCTCATTTAAAAATATGCCAAAAAGTAAACCATTTGCTCTAACCACATTTTGTAAAAAAAAAAAAAAAAAAAAAAACTAAAAATTCTGCGCTCTTTCATGCAATGTTGAAGCTATTAGTTTCTCAGCTGTGACCAACAGTCATGTGACAAAAATTCATGTATTTTTCGGCTGAACTGCAGGATGTGTTCACAGCCAGCAGATAGGAGACAAGTATGGAAACACATATAAATAACATGTAGAGCCACCATATTTTTTCCAGTATCGGTAACAATGTTGCACATGTTGATTCCAGGTTTTTTCACTTGGTTATTATGATAAACCAGTAAATAATTTAAGGCTAATATGTTAGCATGCTGTTTTACTCTTGCCATTGAATGCATCCTCTGTGAGTCTGTGTGTGTGTGCATGTGTGTGTGTACTGTACTGTGTTTGTATGTGTGCGACTTCACCGGCCGAGTCCATCTATCAGCTGGCGTGACAGCGGCGGCGCAGGGAGGCAGCGTTATCAGGCGTGGCACAGGACACCTATCAGGGGTCCTATTGTCTCGTCCGCCATGATAAGTCACACAGAGAGAAAGATGGAAGAGGTCTGCGGCGGGAGGAGTGTGATGTTGACGGCCGCTGTTCTGACTGTCGGACTCGAATGCACAGCTGAATACATAAACACTCACACAGCAGAAACGCAGGAGGTGGAGGCAGAATCACTCTTATGCAACAGAACAGCGTATTTACGAAACTTACACTGATACATTTTCATTGATATCGAGCCAAATAACTGTTTATCAATGTGACTATTGAATTAACTCCACTCCAGAAGTGTATTTGTTTAAGCGCCCCCCTCTCCTCCCCTGCTGCTTCTCAGTGTTATATCACTATTTCTCAAGCTTCCCAGAATCCCTCCCAACTGCACAAATAAAAACACACACGCCCTTTACCCGGAAAGATGTGCTGTCACACTAATTTCAGGACACCCTGATGCACACCCACACATTATAACCGGAGATAATTCACTTTAGACAGAGGGTTTCAATTTGACGGCGCTGAGAGTTGCTCTGTGCTGCTCTTTGCCTGGTGTATGTGTGTGTTTGAGGGGTAAATGCTGCTATATTCGCCTTGTTTTCTGATGTATCTTTGTGTATTATAATTACTCCGTGAATGAGTGTTGACGGATGTACAGCTGGACCCCTATCAGCAGTTTCTCCTAAGCACACTCCGTCAATCCTCCACCAAAGTTCTGACATTTGTGAACAACAATTGCACAACATTTGGTTTCGGTGGCTTGTGAAACCACACTCAAACACCAACAGCATCACGTCTTATCCAAAGACGGTGGAAAGGACGCTTCACGACCTCTCCTGGATGCACCGAATTAGAATTTTTATGTAATGAGCATTTTCACAGATGAAGCTGCAGGTAATTTTGACTCATTTTGAAACTTTAAAAGCTTTTGTGCAACTCCCTCAACACCTAATTCAGGCTACTTTCGTGTAGATTATCATATTTTACAAGCAAACTCTGAACTTTAAAGCCTTTGTATCAGGCACTTGTGGCTATTTCGTACAAAATCAAGAGCAAACAGTCACTTCCATGTATTTCTAATTCATATTTTAGTGTCCAGCTGCTAAATGATTGGTGATCAAGAAAGGCCGATAACTTATATTTGGAACTGGTGTACATTAAATGTAATGTTTTAACAGCATGTGATAGCAGAGAACCTATCATTCATAACTAGACTTCTTCATTAAGAAAGGAGACTGTAACTGAACATGTAAAATAGAAATAAGAGTGATTAAATTGGGATCGACTGAGATTGATCAGTTTGTCTCCTGCAGTTCTGTCTGCTGTTCTTCTGTTTTCTTAATCTTTCACTGTTCCATCACTTTTATTATCCGCTAAGGTCCAGGTATTGAAGCATTATTAATTATTGTTTTCCAGAGTCTGTTTCAGGTTATTCTGTGGCTTCCTTCTAACTTAGCCACTAGCTGTTAGCATAGCCTTAGCCACTAGCTGTTAGCGTAGCCTTAGTCACTGTGAGACTAGCTAACTTCCTGGTTTGTGGCAACGGCTTGCGTTTCTTGTAAAGTTTTTGCAGTCTCTGCTTGAGAGACATTTCTGAGACCACAGAGTGACTCCAGACAGAGAGAGATGGCTGCATCACACCTGAAATTGTAGCATTCAATTCATAATAATCAGTCAATAAAAATAACGATACCGACAATCAGAAAAATGCAAAATATCGACCATGATTATCAGCCAGGCCGATAATTGGTCCATCCCTACTGCCGTCCCTAAGACGGTCAAACAGGTCGAGCAAGGAGATCTCTTCTTCCTCATATATTTTCTGACCTTCCCTCATCTACTATCATTTTGTTGAAGGTAAGCACTAAAACACATTGTCATTCTCCTTATCCCTCCCTTTCTCCCTTTTGCCCTCCCTTTCCTCCTCCCTCCCTCCCTCCTTCCTTCCTTCCCTCCCCCCCTCGATCTCCCTCTCCCTTATTGTAGTTTTTGCGCAAGAAGGCAAAAAATCTGCTTACCCCACACACAGGGATGTTTGCCAGTCTCACACAAAGTTCAAACTGCTTGGGAAAGCACAGCGTTACCTGCACCATCAACAGCAAACCTCTGAGTGTGTGTTCGTACTGTTCGTGCATGCATATTCTCTCCCGTGGCTGTGAGTGTGTACAGTAAACAATAGCAGTACATATTTGTGTGTGGTTGTATCTCTGCCTCTGTGTAAACAGGGAGAGGTTTTTTTCTTTCCTTGAGGGCATCCACCTTTAAGTGGGAACGAGGCAGTGGACTATTAACACCTTTTACTGAAGATCAGATTTGTTAATTGACAGTTTAGTGCAGTTAATTTCCATTTGGATCACTGCACAGAGCACGCTGTTACATAAAGAGCTGCTGAGTCATTTCACATGCTTCTTTTACGATGGAGAACAAGTCAAGCTAGTGCGATGCAAAATGACAGAGCCTGAGCACTAAAGTGAGATACACCGATCGGCCGCAACATTCATCCTCTGAACACTTCTTTGCTCCTGTCACATTTTTATTCGCTGTGGGCTCATTTTTCACTGCAATATGAAGTCCTGCACTTCTATTGAAACAGCACAACCATGACTAGAAGCAGGGAGAACTCAGAAATGTTTTCCACCAAGTTTGCTACCAAAATCTCACCTTTCGCATTCACTTTACCCTACATTTTCTGACAGCTGCACCCATTTATGCATGTGTAACAACACTGCTGGTCCCTGTTTAGGACTATTTCCTCTGAGATTATTAAATACCTTCAGCATTCGACAGCAGCAGGGTACATATAAGTGAAAGAGATGTGCACATTTATGAACATAGAACAACAACTAAAATAAATGCAAGGATTCAAGGTTCTTTATTGTCATACCAGCATACACAATAGGCGGCACAAAATTGGCACTCGGGCCCCGGTTATAAGTTCAAAAAAATATTGAAAAAATGAAGAAACATAAGTGAAATATAAAGAAAGATAACTGCGATGGACTGCCGACCTGTCCAGGGTGTTTCCTGCCTTCACCCTAAGTTGGCTGGGATAGGCTCCTGCTGGGAAACTTTGGATCCTGCCATTCACGTTAATATTACGTTACCACCTAAACATTGCTGCAGACCAAGCACAACCACCCATGGCAACTGTGCTTGACCTCCCTTAGCAGGACAATTCGCCCTGCCACATTATAAAAACTGTTCAAGAAAGACTACCTCCAGATTGTGCCAAAACAAGCCTGATCCACGGAGGCTTGACCCAATAACCCACATGACCCAAAGGATCTGCTGATAGTCATCCTGGTAGCAGACACCACAGGACACCTCCAGAGGTCACGTGTTCATTTAGGCTTTAGGGTTTGATGTTGTGGACATCTGGAGTGAAATAAAAGTAGATATGCTGCACAGAATGTCTTTTTGAGATGATACTGATGTGGAAAAAAGTTATGAAACTTCCTTGAGGTGTATTTTTTGTTTTATTACGAATTCTGCAGCACCTTATATCTGCACATAAACCAAGAGGAACAGAAAGTACCAAAATGGTGCCCAGAAATAAAAAAGACACAACAGACAGCAGAATTTAATGCCAAGCATCCTAAAATACTCTCAACGTATAGGCCAGCAAATCCCTCAGCGGTGGAGATTGTATTCTGTCATTGTTAACAGCGGGAATCCTGCCTGTCAGCATATCGGCGACGGTGAGCACCCCTGACAGCTCCAGCATCCCTGGTGGTCCCGGGATCAGGACCTCGGACAGCAGCTATGGCACAAAGAATATTATAAACGATTCACCTGAGCTGAAAAATAAAATTGCAAAGAAAGAAATGTGTCCATATTGTCCCTTTCCTAGCAGCCTAAAACTGGAAAAAATTGCTCATGAGAAGCGTTTTGTTTCCATCCTGCTCTGTTGAACAACTTTTACTTCATTGGAATGAATGTGCCTTTATTAGAGAGGACAGTGGATAGAGGCAGAAGAGAGTGGGGAAGGACATGCGGCAAATGGCCGAGGTCGGACTCTGCACGTGGAACACACAACACAACTGCTAGGCTATCGGCGCACCCTAAATTGGGATTTTTAGTCAAAATCACTTAGTTGTGCATGTCTCATTTAAAAATTTGCCAAAAATGGTTAGTTAGTAGTAACCATATTCGATAAAAACTAAAAAAAAAAAAGTCTGCGCTCTTTGGTGCAACCATGAAACCATTATTGACTTGGCTGCAACCAACAGTGACATAACAAAAATTCAGGGACTTTTCAGCTGAACGGCGGGCTGTTTACACAGAGCAAATAAGAGACAAGTATGGAAACAAATTGAAAATGTAAGTAGTGAAATATGTTTTGTAGGTAGAGCCACTATTTTTCTTTCCGGTATTGGTAACACATGTAGGAACTTGGAAAAATTTTGCGCTTTTTTTTTTTTTTTCAATTTGTGTAAAATAAGTAATCAAAGACTTTCAACTTTCCTTTTTTCTTTATGATTTATGTCTGTTTAACTTTGCTAGACTGCACAGAAGAAGTTTCTGAGTTCTCTCTCCTTCTTCATGTTTCTGTTTCCATAGAGCTGCAGAGAAAAATGAGCCTACAGTGAGTAAAAGTGGTGCAAAAAACCACCCAGAAATAGAGGGTTAAATAGTGGAGGCCAAAAAACATGTGCTCCCCCTGTGGTTGACAGCAGAGAAGCAGGGGCAGCTCTAAATCCAGAACTGCTAAATACCTGCATTACATCCTTTAATACATGTTCAGTTATGTAGGCTAATCCACAGCAGCACAGTCCACTGTTACAGAGCGTAATTCTGCTCAGCAGCGGCCAGCTCGCTGCCTGAACCGTAATAGACTACAGATCATGCTGACAGTATCATTCACAAGACTATTTCTGGGTATTAGAGGTTATATGATTCTGTTTTGAGAGAGACAACACACACACATACACACAGAAGCACGAACGAGCTGCCATCAGTCTTCAGTAACCGTTTGACACCTGGACTCTTGGCTGACTGCTATATTTTGCGTCACACACAAGGGCATTTGGGTCTCTTTTGGCCCGTTTTGGACAGTGACAGAAATATGCACACACACTTCAATGCATGCATCACAATGTCATCCTTAAAGACCTGAAATAGAAATGTTCAGCAGAAACTGCTGACCAGGTGTCACACTGTTGGAGAACACACTCACACACAGAATGAAGAAGACAAAATACACCTAATGTGAGCCCATATAATTTAAATCCATATCACAGGCATTATGCATGAGCAACCTTCAGGCTTGAAAAAATAAGTGTCAAAAACTGCAGTTCCCTGAATGGCCACTTGAAACTGTCTCCAAAAGCGAATCAATCTCGCGATTGTAGCAATGATGCCCCTGCAAACTAGTGTGAGGGAATTGTTTCACGGAATTCACTGAAAAAGAAAACAAGTCTTCTGCAAAACTTCACATTTTATCTATGCTGTTGTTTCCCATAGCTGAGGGGATTTTAAAAAAGGGAATTCCCAAATAGTGGAAGAAGAGGACAAACCAATGGCAGGCCCATACCCAAAGTCTACATTCAGTGAGTCAGATTAGGGTTTGTTGGGCAAGATAGCAACAGCCAGATTTACCACACTGAGCTTTAAAACCAGTGTTCAGGAAACCTATAGTTGACTATATAGAGACATACCTTCATGATTTTACTCTTTAACCCTGAATAGGTATGACCGAGGCGGTTGTTTTTGATTTGTCACGACCCAAACAGGTGGAGGTGGTGATACTCAAAGGAAGCAAGATTATAAAAAAAACCCTTCAGTGAAAATCTGATTTTTAACCTGTACTGAAGGTAAACAAAGGGAGCGGCTGTGGCTCAGCTGGATGTCCTTGGTTTCCTTCAGTAGGCTGAAAGCTGCTCCTTATGGTAACGGGAAATACCGTAAAGTGTTCAGAGCCACAAAGGTAGAAAAGCACCATATAATTGCAGGACATTTACCATTTACATGTCCGTGTGGTGTTTTTGTTCATGTGCTAGAATGGGCCTTTGAGGAGTGCCATGCATGTAGTAGATGTATTATGCCAATATTTAGCATATTAGCATGCTAGCTAGCATTAGTCTCAAACTACAGCTGTGGCTGGATGGTAGTTTTGCAGTGTCACATCAAAGATATCCTCCATCCATTCATTATCTGTACGCCACTTAATCCAATGCAGGGTCGCGGAATCCAGTTTTTAACCATGCTAACATGTCCATATGTTTTTTCTTTATTTGCTGGAAGACATATTATGAGCTAAATAAGCAGTGAACACCTTGGATGAGCATTTCCACTGAATCTGTTTTTCCACAAAAACAGATTCAGACTTAAACTCAAACCTGTCAACTTGCAGGTTGAGTCTTTCTGTACCATTATTCTTCTTAAAGATCGATTTCTGAGTTTGCCTATGAATTACTGCAACATTGCAACTTACCATTGTGGAGTGTAGAGGATTTTACAGTGATGTAGGTGAGCAGTGGTGTCGAGTTACATGCAAGATGTTTTAAGGCAGGAATAGATTGTTTTGCAGAAGAAAACTTAAATATGTAACTTTGAAACACAGAGAGAGATTTCAAAACGGAAACCAAATGTCATTTAAACCACGCGGCATCTTTAGGTCATGTGCAATCTGGAAACCTGCACACCTCTATACCGCTATTGTCCCGCTGATTACTGGAGGTAGATGGAAAAAAATAAATCATTCTGCAGCGTGTGTCCGACAGTTATTCCAGAGTCACTGCTCACCGGACCAGTGGTTCGCCACGAGCACATCTATTTGTTTTCCTACTCCATTTCACCTTGACATGGACGGCAGGCTTGGGTTTATGACATTGTGCATGTGTGTGTGTGTGCAGGTCTTTCAAAAGGCAGGTCGGTATGTGTTTCTCTCTCTCTTGTGGAAAGCAATCTCCCAGGTTGAGCTCATAAATCAAGGCGGGGGATGGGGATGAAGACTGTGTAAATGTGTGCTAGTATGACTCTTTCACCGAGCTCATACCTGTCGTTTGTAGGTGTGTTTGTGTGCGCATCTCCTTTAGAGATGTTGTGTTTGCTTTGCTTGACGTCAACGTAGCCTCTTTGTCCATGACATGACCGATCCCCTCTCATTCGCTCCTCTCAGGCCTCCCATTTCCTCCTCGTGGTGGGATTAGACCACAAGGCGCCCCATTGAAAATGAATAGCGATTTAGGAAACTAATGAGCTGTAATGGACAATGTGCCCTCAGAGCAACGGTAATGCAGTCGCTCATAAGGCGAACTCCTCCCCGTTCACCCTCCTAAGTGCGAGATGAGAGAAACCTGTGGTGTGAGTGCGACAGAGAGAGAATGATGTCTGGTTCTGCTGATGACACGCTCAGCGAGGTGACCTGCCGGCTTCATCCTTCCTCTCTGCGTTTTTCCCTCGCAGTCCTGCTCTCGTCCTGTTGATTTTGCATTTTTGCGACATGCAATTTGACAGTTGGAGGTGAGAACATGCTCTAATGTAGAACTCAGTGGACCAGATTAACCCCATTGTACCGCAAAACCTGACAGCAGGTTTGAAAGGCATGTTAAAAAATCACCAAAATTGCAGTTTATCAGAGCAAGAATGTGTAAAAATTGTCGCATTTTTAACTTTTCAACAGTCCTCAAACTAATCAGTTTTATCAGAGGGGGAAAACAAATCTAAGCTTTAAATCATGATATTTCATCAAAATTGCTTTATTCTACATTCTCGTTTAAAAATGAGCTAAAAATAAATTGTTTGCTTGAACCAGATTCTGTGAAAAGCAAAAAATTCTTCACTCCTTAATGCAACCGTGAAGCCATTAGTGACTCAGGTGCAACCAAGATTTATGTGACTGAAATTCAATGATTTTCTAGCTGAACTGGACCCTCTGAAGCAGATACTAGGCGTTTTTTGTTACTGTCACATTTTTACTCACTGTGGGCTCATTTTTCACTGCAATATAAAGTCCTGCACCTCTGTGGAAACAGTACAACCATGAAGAAGGAGAAAGAAATGTCTTCTGTGCAGTATGACACAGTTAAAATGCCATTAATCTTACTAAACAAAAAAAGGGATAGTTCCTTTTCCACTAAATGAAGTAAAAGGGTCGCCATGTTGACACACTTTAGGAGATAAAACACTCGTAATATAGGTTATATTATATAAAATTGTGCGTAATGCAGGTCCTGCTGTTCCACTTCATGTCCAGTACTGACACGTTTTGATAAACCCTTGTACTTTTTGCTGCCAATTTGGATTTTCTAGGACTTTTACAGATTTTGCTATTGGGTAATGGTTATTTGAAGGGATTAACATGTAAAAACTCAGTGCAACCAAATACCCAAGTGGTTAGGGCATGAGTCCCCAGTTTGATTCCCAACCTTTCCTGCCTAAATGTCCACAACTCCACCATTGGTTATGTAAGAAATTGTTTCAGACAGCACTGTACGACAAAAAAATCTGCCTAATGATGCTCTGAATGTCTGGCAATGTGATCCGGTCCCCAAAAATGTCCATCAACTTCACCCAGTGCCTCAGTAAGAGTGGGACAACAATACACAAGCACGCATCAACAACCTCATTACCTCTCTGTGTTGCAGCTGTGCAGCTAGATGATGCTAATATTAGCCACACTTGTTACTGACTTGTGATTTCTGGTCTCACTTTCTGCCCATAATCATTTCCAAAGTAGTTGCACTTGGTTGTTTCATGACGTCCATAGAGATGCTAATACTTTTCCCCCTATGATAAATTATTACATGCTGCATTTATATTTTTGTTTAGCATAAATAAAGGCTATAAAACACAAAAAAATATGCAAGAAATAGTAAAAGTTTAGCACAACACTGCACATCGTTGCAAGGCAAGACGTCGTCTGTGGGTGTTTTGATTTGCACCAGATGTTGGCATTGTATGCAGAACACTCACTACTGCAGTTTGAACTTAACTGATTCAAACTGATCAATGGAATAAATTTATTGTTTCTTGGCACTGTGGTATATTTCATGAATCCCTTCATATTGAATATTGGCTATCATTTACCAAAACGCACGGTGCTGCTTCTATCTCGTGTTGTTTTGTCTCAGTGTTTCTGATGAAGACACAGTGACCTAACCTGACTCGACTTAATGCAAACCAGCTCTCATTGGCCCATTCCTCTCCCGGGTTGTGTGTTTGTGTGTTCTCCAGACGGCATGTTAGCGGCGGTGCTTTAGCTTGAAGGATGCTTGTGTACGGTTTGTCTGGTTTAATACAATGTAAGCTCTCCTGTCTCACCATTGTCAGGGAGTCTTAGCAGCGCTTCTTATCCAAATGCTACACCGCTGAGCTGATTAGGGAGGATGTCTGCATGCGTGCGTGATGTATTTGCGTGTTTGTGCGAGTCTTGTGTTTGTCAATCTGCCTTTGCATCACGTCAGCTCAGTTTGTGTGTCTCTCTCGCTGCAACAACTGCAGGCCTTGTGTTTCACTGTGTGTGTGGAAGTGTGCGTCTTTTGAGGCTTCTCAAAAGCTGCCTTTTCCCTCTCATGTGGCTTCTCTGGTATGTTTGGTATTTCACAAAGCCTCAGATCCTCCTCTCCTCGATGGCTGGGGGGAGGTGTGAGAGGCAGAGAGTAAAAGAAACATGCTGGCTAACACACTCGCACACACTCGTACACTGTAAAAAACTAAATCTATTAAAAAGAAATGGGGAAAATCTACCAGAAGAGGGCCAGAAAAAGTATGTTAAAAATGGTGGAGCACTGTCAAAATAGTAAAATAAAATCTGCAAATATCTGTAAAATAATTTTGTTTACTGTTGTTTACACTATTTACTGTTTTTTAATACAGTAAATAGTGTAATTTTATGGCCAAACATTATAAAAGAACAAATAATGATTTGTAAAAAAAAAAAAAATACAGATTTATGGCGTGGAAATTATGTTCAGTTATGTCCTGTTTTTATATAGTCAACCTGTAAATGAATCCTTATTTTTACTGGCATTTTACTAGTTATTATCTGTAATTTAACAAAACAGCTGTTTTGATAAATTATTTACCATTTTTCAATCCTTAATATAGTTTCAAACAACAATAGATATCTTTAAAATGACCATTTTTGCTCATTTAAATACAGTAAAAAATATTTTTTAAAAACAAAAATTTAATTATTTACCATAAATAAAAATACAGACCTTTTTCTTTTTATATATAAT
>OMNN01024628.1:12534-23108 GCA_900302755.1 Chromis chromis
TATATAATTAACATGTAAATTATTACTTTTTTGTAATTTTACTTGATATTATTTGTAATTTAACCAAACAAGGAAAGTCTGTGAAATAACTGTAAAAGATTTTCTTTTTGCCATTTTCAATTTTTTATTTTTTAATATCTGTATAATAACAATATTTTTTGCAGATTTAAACGCAGTAAAATAAATACTATAGTAATTTTCAGGTCAAGCGCTGTTAAAGAATGAATTTGGGAAAATACAGACTTTTTTATGTGGACATTCTTTTAGGGTTAAAATGTAAATTAATACTTTTTTTGTGATTTATTATTGTTATTTTATTATTTATTTATTTAACAGGGGGTTTAAGCAGGGGAAATCTGAAAAAAAAGTTTAAAAAAACAAAACAATATCTATATATTTTTTCTAACTAAAATAAATTGAAAATTGTGTTATTGTACAGTCAAACACTGTAAAAGAACAAATTTGCATTTGTAAAAGTACAGATTTTTTTAGGGTTAACATGTAAACCAATACTTGAATTAACAAATCAGAGAGATTTTGTAAAATAACAGTAAATAGTTTTCTAAAAGAATTGAGTTAAAAAAGTGTTCAGAAACCATGAATTTTTTACAGTGTGGCTCTAAGTGTCATCTCTCTGCCTGGTGTTGAGGGGGGTTGTAAAGCAGCGTTCATGACACTGTGATTAACACACTCACTCGCTGTGGTTCCGTCGCTCCAAGTTCCTTCCCTTGTTAGCGTGCATGGTAGGGATTTCTTGGTTGGCTGGAGAGGCAGCGGTTGTGTGTTTATATGCACATATGCTGTGTGTGTGCGGCGACGACATGAGAATGTGTGTCTGAGGAGACCAGGATGTAATTAGACACAATGGCAGTAGCTAATGGAACAGCTGCCTCTTTGTAAATGTTGCTCGCTGCTGCCATGTGGACGCACAAACACACACACTTTCCTTGACCCACCAGTCGCTTGATTTTCTCTCACCTCCCCGTCACCTCTTCCTTCCAACTCGCTTGTATTTTAACTTTGCTCTGATCATTTGCACAAAGCTCTTTTCAACCTCCCTGCCTTTAAAAAAAATATATTATTTCCCCACTTCTTGCACTTTCTCTTTCTCAGTCTTTGTGTCTGCTCTGTTCCTTTGTGTGGCACTATGTCTCTATCTCTGCCTTCCCTCCCTCCCCTCTTTTTTCTTGGCTATCAGACCATTTTTCCAGCAATGAGACTCGTCACCCCTCCCTCTTTCGGTCCTGTCCCGCCTCCTCCTCCCTTCGCCTCTTGTGGCAGAGCTCCTATCAGAGAAATGATAACACTACGTCACTCTGTAATCTGGCAGAGGAGGGCTGCAGCAGCACACACTGAGCTCCCTCCATCACCGCAAAATCTGTCTTGTTTTCCATCTGTCACTCTCTTTCTCTTTTTTCTTTCCGTCCCACCCTTTTCCCGTCTTTCTGGACGAACCAGAGACCTTGATGTGTGTCAGATAGTCGCAGCCTTCGGCATCACGCCGCTGTAAAAAAAAATCTCCATAGAAACGTGACCTTGCCATCCATCTCGTCCATGTTTCCATCTTTCATCTCTCCCGTCTTTCTGTCTTGACAGGCAGCTGTCTGGTACAATTGATAAGGAAGTAAATCTCTCTTTGACCTCGTTGTGGGCGGGAGCTGCCGTCACTCCACCTCGGTGAGGGAGAAGAGAGCAGGGGTGGGGTTGTTTGTATAACTCAGAGGTCACTAAAGCCCTTTACAGGCATGAGATACATAACATTTCTGGCTTTTTGGCATTCAGACAGAGGTCGCTTTTCCGTTAATGTTCCTCCTCGCGGCGTCATTCAGGCAAACCCACCACAGTGGCACGATATACTGCCACGATACGACATCTGTAATACACTCACATAATCTCCCATCATGCTTTCACCGAGCCTTCAGTCATCTATACCAGTAATGACTGTGAATGAGAATAACTGGTTTTAATTGAGCCGTGTTTTGAACAGCTGATCGTTTTAAACCTGCCACAGCCTTGTCACCTCGGTCCAGAACAGCACCATCAGTTCCTGCTGAAACTGCACAAACTTGCCCTCCTCCTCCTTGTTATCAGCCTTGATCACTGCCTCTCTTTTTGACTCGTTCCTCTGTTGACCTCCTCACACTCTCAGCTATGGTGCCTTAACTGTATGTGTAAATAAGAGTGACTCTTAAAGGATAATTCCAGTTTAGGGAATGCAGCAACGTTGCTAGAAGCAAGTCAGACTGGGCAATAGTACAAGCAGAAATGGGCGAGACGAGGAGATTGACATCAGGGTCTGTTTACTAAGTATGTAGCTGGAGCCAGAAGATAATTAGCATAGCTTAGCATCAGGACTGGAAGCAGGGGGGACAGCTAGCCTGGCTCTGTCCATTGATAACAACACACAACTTCGCACACTCCCCATTCAGAAATTCACTTACTACAAAATCAAGGTCAACCAAAGTGCTGTACACATTAAAAGACAGGCAACAACAAGTATGTACAGAAAAGCAAAACAGAAACCTGGATAAAAACTTAAAAACTAAAAAATATACAAATACTCAAATATTAAAACCACCCAGGGGATATATTGTTGTATTTTCTTAATTGTCTTTGAACAAAGCTAAGCTAGCCTCCTGCTGGCTATCGATCTTCTCCGCGGAAGAAAGCAAAATGTCAAGCGATTACTTTAACCCCTCTGACCTCTGAGAGCCACCGGTGAGTTTGAAAGGTTTGTTGTCTTTAAAATTGCCAAAATTACAACATTTACCAGAGCCAGAAACTGTGAAAACAGAAATAGCTGAAGGATATTTAACTTTGTGATCCATGACGTGCCCTTTTGTTGGGAAAATCTAAGCTTAAAATTGTGATATTTCAACAAAAAAAACACTTATTTATCCTTTTAAAAAAAATACAAATTCTGCACCCATCGGTGAAACTGTGAAGCCATTAGTGACTTAGCAGCAAACGACAGTCATGTAACAAAGAATACAGGGACTTTTCCGCTGAACTGCAGGCAGTGTTTACAGAGCAAATAGGAAACACAAAAAACAGGAAAAACAAATTAAAAATGTAAATAGTGAGCTATCTATAGTATGTAGAGCCAAAATTTTTATTTCTAGTGTTGGTAACATCTGTGGGCACTTGGAAAACTGTTGTACATGTTGATTCCAGGTTGTTGTTTTTTTGAAATAAATAATCAAATCAATTTTACTTTTTATTTTTATTTTATATATTCTGAGTTCTCTGTCCTGCTAGCCATGGTTGTTCTGTTTCCATAGAGGTGCTAGAGTTCATATTGCAGTGAAAAATGAGCCCACAGTGAGTAAAAATGAGCAAAAGAAACACACAGAAATGCGCTTTAAACGAACCCTAAGGTTAGCCAAACAAAACTAGCAAATAAAAGCGCTTCCCAGACCATCTCTCCTACTTTGACCTTGTCTAAGCTGTCACAGTTTTCTTGCACAGCGAGAGGTTGTTACTGACACTTTGCTATTCTTATTTTCCATTTTACCTCCAAAATACGTAGGTGCAGATAATCTGTCTAATCTGTGTGATGCTCTGACTCTTCTTCTTTCTTGTCCTACTGTGTTCTTGGTTGCTTTTGTGAGACACAAGTTGTAATTAACCGGAATTATCCTTTAAACAAACTCTGTGTGTGTTTGTGTTTAGTCAGCGGGTTTCACTGTTTCACTTCTTGCAGACAGAAATTTTGCCTCTGCATAGTTTGCAAGCTGTGTTTTTTTTCGAGTGCGCTCATTTGCAAGGAGAAACACGTGGACATGCAAACTTATTCGGTGACAGATAAAGGTCATGTGTAACACTCCTCGCCACACCTATAGCAGCTGTTTTGATATGAGCAGATACCTGGCGGGTCACATACCCCAAGCTGTGTGAGCAGTCATGTGAGTCTGAAGAGCACCAACACACATAGTTGTGCACGAAGCAGCAACACTGCCGGCGCCACACTGTGTATTCACTTCTATGTACTCATGTGAGCGTGCAAGAAGGAGGTGGGAGGGTGTTTTCATTCCTGCTACCTTGTATTTTTCATCCTTATCCTCTCCTCTACTCCCTCCCTGTCATCTTTTTTCCTTTCGGTGTGCCTCTTTACTTCCAACCTCTCTGAGAATTCCTCCTCCCTTCGCCATCCTCGCCCTCCCTCTGCAGAAGGTCAGGGATATGAGGACAAGCACCGAATCACATGATCTCAGAAAACTTCTACCAGCAAGTCAGCGAGTGGAAACTTTGCTTTACACCGCAGCAGCACTGTTTTCCCTCTAAAAAACCCCTCTTTGGTGTTTTAAGCATGTGTTTTAGGAGCTGTAAAATGCATCATCATATCTCCGTTTCCCACTTCTGCCTCCGTCTTCTTCTTCCTCCACAACCAGCAGCAGCAGCAGCAGCAGGAGGAGGAGGAGGAAACAGTATTATTCTTCTCTGGAATGTCGCATCGGGCTAAATTTAGAGCCTTAGTTTCCGCTCTTCCTTCTCCTTCCCTCCCGCTCCACCTCCTCTCCTGCTCCTCCTTTTCTGCCTCCTTGCAGATGAGACTGAAATAGCCGGCATTGTGTCTTGAGACTCACCTGGGATTGTGGGCCCTAAACGCTCCCCAAGTCAACTCCTGTATCTGAGACCCTGAGCGCAGATGTTGACCTTGCTGTGTCGTTCGTGTTCACCTGACTGAGTCCAAGAGAAAGTGTTGAAGTATTCTTTTAAATAATCTGCAGCACATATTGATCCTAAGACTTGCAGTAGCATCCGTCTGCTCCTGGTTTGCACCCTTTCGTTTTAAATCCTCACATTTTCAAAATCAGACATGTATGTTACCCCTCTGAACCCCAACACACACTGCCGGGTTTGAAACTTATGTTAACATTTAATAGCTCACCAAAAGTAAACCATTTATCAAAGCTAGAAACTGCAAGATCAAAAAGAGTCATCAGATTTTCAGCTTTCTGACTGTCCTTGAAGTAATATTTAAACATAATCATGATACTTTGTTAAATCACTTTATTCTAGATGTCTCATTTAATAAACCATTTGCTCTAACCAGATTCTGAGTCAGCTGCGACTAATAGTCATGTAACAGAAATTCTGGGACTTTAAACTGCATGCTGTGTTAAGACAGAGCAGACTGGAGACAAGTATGGAAACAAATTGAAATGTAAGTAGTATAATATCTACGATATGTAGAGCCACCACTTTTTTCCAGTGCTGGTGACACCAGTGGGTAAATGTGGTACATGTTTACATGTTGATTCCAGGATTTTTTATTTTTCTAAACTAAATAATCAAAGAAATGTAACTTTTTTTCTTTTTTATGACTTATGGCATTATAACTAGCTCATACTGCACAAAAGACATGTTCAGAGGAAATAGTCCTAAACGGCCGGGGTTACATTCATTACTGGTGTGCCTCATTAATCTGACCTGTTACAGACTTTTATGGATATTTCAGTTTCCGTTAATGTGATGGCATACAATTCATATGAATCCTTCTGCTGTCGGATGCTGCTGATGTTTAATAAACTCAGAGGAAATAGTCCTAAACAGCTGGAAGCAACAAACTGAACAGCAATTCTGTGAGGGGAGACGAAACAATACATAATGCGACTTGCCATTAAATCCTGACCTGGACTGATCTTGTCTACATGTCAAGGATAATTCATAGTTACAAGTAATTAAAGAAGTTACTAACACTGATTCTGCTGTTGTCTGATACTGCCGGTGTTTAATCAACTATGAGGAAATATTCTAATAATGTTGGTGCTGAAATGTGGAAAAAAATAGTCCCTTAATCACTTAACACAACACAAGCAGTGCCAAATATTCGGATCTCAAAATTATTATCTGGATACCACCACAACGACCCAATATTCAGCTATTCGGATATTTGGGTCCCTAAAAGCTACCAGGTTGCTCATTCGGACATGAAGCCGACACGTTCAGATTAACCAAAAAGAGTGCATGTCACCTCCATGATTTACCAGATAAGTGTACAACCCACGGACATGTTCTTGGTTTAGTTCATGTATGGCTCTGATTGTATTTCGCTGCATGCTACGTTGTGTGTCTCTGTGTGTAGGTGCTCAGACATGTGTAACAATTTATCAATACGGCCCCTCTCCTGCAGCCATTACCACTGATTCATGCCTCTCTCCTAATGGTCAAATCATTAACATTATTTAGACCACAGGCTGCTTGTGGATGTGAATGCGAGCGTTTCTGTCCCTCCATGTTTGCCCATAGAGGAATGTTTGTGCGCTTGTGTTATGTATGTGTGTTTCTGACTGTCCTCGGGCCGCTCTAAGTATTGATCTCCATATGGTCAATGAGCAAGGCTAACGACGCTACAATATGCCGCTCTCGCCCACCCCCGATCAATCTCAGCAGCCACGGCACAAATGGGCCTCTCCGGTCTGTGAAAGGACCTGACGCATTAGCCCACCTCGGCCGACATTAGCCAGCGCTAATGAACGCCTCCAGGTTCGAAAGACATTGTCGCTGCATGGTGAGGATTAGCGGACAGGTGAGCATGGTTTATCGCTGTAGCTACAAATCGTCCCTGTGCGTCGCCGGAGCGAAGAGGATGTGCATAAACGTTCGTGGAATTACACAAATTCTCCCTGACACACGTGTGTTGCTAACCGCCCCGTCATTGGATTTCTAAGGTAGAAGGCTTGTGTTTGTCATTGATTTCTCTGCAGCAGAAACTGGAGGCATAACATTAGTCTCCCAGGACAAAACACACACACACACACACACACACAAAGAAATGTGGAACTTATCAATACGCCGGGTCAATAATCTGGGATATCTCATCTGTTTAAAGAAGCAGCTGGATGCGAAAAAGGGATAGAAAGGAGAAAGGAGATGCAGGGATATCCCATCTTCCTTCCATGGCTTGTTCCCTTCTCCTGAGGCTCTGCAAAGAACCAGGAAAGCAGAAGCAAAGTGAAATCAAGAGACGGAGAGACGTTACTGGCGCACTGGTAGCATTACCTTCTCTGCCGGTCCCTGTAGGTTTCGCTATCACTCGCTAACACCAGCACGGCACAGTTAAACACTTACACGCTCGGTGAGTCATTCACCGCGCTCCTTTACTCCCCCCCCACCTCCTCTTCCTCTCCCCTCTCCCCCTCTTTTCCTCTAACTGTTTGAGGTCTAAATCCCTCCATACTCAGCGACTTAACCCCTCTCTTTCATTTCGCCCCCTTCGCTCGTGCTCGGATCTACCAGTAACCATTAGCTGCAGCGTGCCTCAGTGTGTGAATGTGATCAGTAAACTAATGCTTTGTCGAGCGCCACGTTCCCGGCACGTGGCGAACCTCGCTGCCGGAGAAAAACTGCAAATGAACCTCTCAGAAGAGCAGGAATCACAGACACACACATACACACACACACTCTGCCTCTTTAGCATTTGTCTTCCTCTTTCTCTCTCACACACATAAAATCATATGTATGTTAAATGTACACATCTGCAGACATATGCAGGTCTTATTGTGCACAGATTCCCTCATAAATTCGACCTTCCTTTCTCCAGTATTATACCTTTAACAGCTCAGGATGTGCAGCACGAAACAAAAATCTTGTCGGCAGCTTACAGTTGACCACGTGGTAAAACGTTTTTAATACAAACAAACCAAATTAAAATGCAAGCGGCTCATTGAAACATGTATCTTCTAATCAAATAGGCTATGCAGCACTCAGGTGAAGTATCAAGTGCATTATGTTACAAGTAGAGTGAATATCCAAGAACAACCTGCATCACATAAAGAAACAACACACTAAAATGGCTGAATGCTGTATTTAACCCACCGGTAAGTTGGAAAGGCATTTTATCTTTTTCAGAAAATCACCAAAAAGTAAAAACAGAAAGAATCATGACACGTTCAACCGTTATGACTGTTCTTGAGCTACTCATCTATGATGTTCAGAGCCAAACTAAGCCTACAATCATGATATTTCATCAAAATCACTTTATTCTACATCCGTCCATCCATTATCTATACACCGCTTAATCCTCTGTAGGAGCCTATCCCAGCCGACTCGGGTGAAGGCAGGGGACACCCTGGACAGGTCGCCAGTCTATCACAGGGCTACACATAGAGACAGACAACCAAGCACACTCACATTCACACCTATGGACAATTTAGAATAATCAGTTAACCTCAGCATGTTTCTGGACTGTGGGAGGAAGCTGAAGAACCCGGTAAAAACCCACGCTGCACAGGGAGAACATGCAAACTCCACACAGAAAGATCCCAGGCGTCCTAACCGGGACGCGAACCGGGGATCTTCTAGCTGTTAGGCGACGGTGCTAACAACCGAGCCACCGTGCGGCCCACTTTATTCTACATGTCTCGTTGAAAAAACTTGCAATTCAGCGCTCCTCAGCACAACCAAAAAGCTATTGCTGACTCAGCTGGGACCAAAAGTCACATGACAAAAAACTGACTTTTCATCTAAACAGCAGGCTGTAAATGTAAGTAGTATCTATACAGTATGAAATTACCTTTTTTTTCCCCCAATAACATCTGTAAACACAGCCTGCAGTTCAGACGAAAATTACCTGAATTTTTGTCACATGACTGTTGGTCACAGTCACTAATGTCTTCACAGTTGCAACACGGAGCACAGAATTAATTTTTTTTACAGACTCTCGTGAGACCAACACTTTATTTTTGGCTAATTTTTAAACAAAACATGTAGAATAAAGTGATTTTGATCAAATATCCCAGATTTTAAGCTTAGAGTTGGTTCAGTTTTCTGGTGGAAAGGCGCATCACAGAGTAGTTCAAGGACCGTCGGACAGTTGAACATACATCAAATATTTCTGTTTTAAGAGTTTCTTGCTATGGTACATGCTGTTATTTTAGTGATTATTTTAAAAGATAACATTACTTTTAAATTTTTTGGGGAGACTTTTTCCCTTTTATTGATAGAGAGAAATCGGGGGTATAGAGGCGAGTGACATGCAGCAAATGGTCTTGGATTTGAACTCATGACTGCTGCTAAGGGACTGAGCCTCATGTGCGCCTTAACTCAGTGAGCTAAACGGCGGCCCAACATTGCTTTTAAACCTCCTGGTACGTTTTGGAGCTCAGAGGGTACAAATTTGAGATTGCTGATCGGATCTCCCAAAAACATTTTCTCATCCAGACTCAATGCTGCTTTCATTTTTTGTTGTTTTTGCACCACAGTCTCCGTTTTGTTTGCGTCTGTTTCCCCATAAGATCCTGTAAGGTGGTGCACTGCTCCCTCTGGTGTCATAATATCATTAACATCCTGCACCATCACTATCTTGAAGTGTGTCTGAGAACAGAAAGAAGAATGTCTGTGAAGTTCCTCCTTATGTGCAACCTGATTTCAAAATCTGGAGGTGTCGGTCAGTTGTCATTAAGAATAAACACCATTTTCTGATTATTTATCTGCATTTCTGTGTTTAAAACCTTACTGAGAGCTGCGAAAGCTTCCGTCAGTGTTTAAGGATGACTCTTCCCCTCATTGACATGCCGGTGTGTGTGCATTATCTCCAGCAGTAAGAGCTCTAAATGAGGCTTTTTAATTGTTAGTTTATGTAAAAGCTGCTCGATGCATGGGTAAACAGACGTCACAAGTCTCTCCCCCGGGGGCTCCTCTCTCTTTTTTCTGTCTCTCTCTCAACTTGACGGAGTGGTTTCGGATAACTTCACCGCCACCTCCTCTCACCCTTCCTCACCCATCCTCCCCTTCCCTCTCTCCTCTTCGGTCCCTCCCACCCGGGCCATCGGGGGTAGCACGAATCCTTTGGTAAACGTCAGATGCCTCGCAAAGCTTGTCAGTAAAGCCAGAGCTAATTAGCGGAATCACAGAATAATTAGTTTTTCTTCTTGTCGTTTAATTCCCACCACCTCCTCCCCTCGTCTCCCCACATCCCTCTCCTCCCTTTTTTTTTTTTTTTTGCTGCTGTCAACAACCAGCACTCCTCCCGCGGAGCTATAGGAAGTTTCTGTATACCTTCTTGACTGCTCTCCAAACACTCCACTTTGTCTTATATCCATCACTCATGTTTTTTCCTCCACATCTCTGTGAATCTCTAGACATCCTCCCTCTCTCTTCTCTCTACATCTCACAGTTTCCCTTCTACATCTGTCTCCTCTCTCCCCGTGGAGTGTTTTCCCGCCCACACCTTTTTCTCTATTGAGGTTTTCTCTCTCGCCGTTGTTGACTTAAACACATGGTCGAGCTTGTTTTCTCACTCGGTGCCTTCCTCCCACTCCTGCTTCCATCTTTCCCTCCTCCCTCCATCCTCTCTCTTGTTTATCCGTGCAGCCAGTGTTTGTTTACACATCTATTTCTCCCTCCAGGCTGGCCGACAGTCCACTCCTTCAAAAACGATTTCCCCTATATATCCCCTCCCTCCTCCTGCCTTCTCCTCTTCATCTCCTCAGGGCGGCTGTTTGCTGCCTTTTCCTTTATCAACAGCTTTCCTTCCTTCAATCCCTCCTTGTGTCACTCCTCCGTCGCCCTCCTTCTCTCCAACCACTCCTCGATTGCCTCTTGTTTTGTGGAAATGATAAGGGAGGGAG
>OMNN01024629.1:0-10738 GCA_900302755.1 Chromis chromis
TACTGTTCTTCAAATCACGTGCGTTGATTCAACAAACACATATCCTGCTTTCACTTTGTTGTTATCCATTGTATATCACAAATATACAAGATGAAACATCAGATTACTAGTGCATGTTCAGTTTTGTAAAAAAAAAGAAAAGAAAAAGCAAGACAGCACTGATTTTCTGGATTTTTCAAATGTCACATGGAAATATTACCATTATCTGCTGATATACAGTGCTGCCTGCATCTTATATTTTCATATAGTGGTCTCAAGACAGCACAGTTGCTCCAGTAGCATACAATGATGCCTCAGTGCTTTGGTCCTCATTGTCCAGTGCTGGTGTCTCACAAACCACTGGAGAAGTCAACGGTTAAGTGCTTTGCAAAAGGACACCTTGAAGATGGTCGAATTAGCCGACAACATTCATCATTTACGTTCTGGCTCCCACATTTTTCCAGTTAACAAGCTTCTGTGTTCAAGTCTCTGGTTTGACCCTGTGGGCAACTGCCTTCCAACTGTCTGCCTCACGTCCAGTGCTGTATCCTAATTTGCTGCTGGTTGTTATCAGAGTTGTTCCCTCAAAGTAACACTTTATAATAATCATGCATATATATATATATAATAACAGTCGAAATCTCTCCTTTACATGATACCGCATTCTTGGATGATAATTTAACATAACATTATAGTATAGATCATTTCAGTTCAAAGTAGGGAAAAAAACTTCAGATGTTTCAGTGATATTGCACATTAAGAACCCTATTTCCCCAAGACTCAACCATTTCCTTCAGATGTTGTTTAACCAAAGGCCTAATGAACTAATGATGAAGTTACAGAGGTTTTACAAGCTCTCTTGTTAATTCCCTTGCCAATAAGCAAAGCCAAATGTAACTACTATATCTAAAAATGGAGCTTAGCATGACATGACAACAGTAATAATTAGGCTTCTACTCCATGCATGCAATACAGTAGTGTATGTCTGCTCTAAGCAATATCCACTGTCATAAGCCAAAGTCACTAATATCATCTGTAATTCTAATTCCTAAAAATGAAAGCAGTTTCCAGCAGACTCTGAAAAAAATGCCAAAAAGTAAAAACAAGTAAAATATAAAATGATGTTAAAAAGATGCTATCTGGAGAGTAGCTACCAAAAAAAAAGACAAAAAATCAATCGTGGAATATACAGTGTATCCCATCAGATTTCTTATTTGATTGATTTTGTCAGTTAATATCATCTCTCTACTTTAAGGATAGAAACTTTATTTCTCTACAGGCTTAGAATCTGCACACAAAAGAAGCAGAGGAGCTTCTTCTGGTCTGTCCACTGTCAAATTACATTCTCTTATATAAAATCAATTCTACAAACTGAGGACTCACATCAAAGTAAGATTTAAAAACAAAACAAAAACAACAGGTACAATAATCTGCATCAGCTCTGTCGTCTAACTCTGTTCCAGTTCCTTGTTCAAGCTACCTGCAGAGAAACAGAGTGGGAATACTGGCTCAGTGTGAACAAGCTGACAGCCACCAAACTACAGTTGACCAGAAATTCTACTCAAACTTATTCCCTTCCCAACAGCCAACTGCGACAAGCCGTTTGCCTACAGCTTAGCCAGCCCCAAACAAGACTGACAGTTGACAGCTAATCTCAGTTCATGCTGGCCATCTCCACTGAGAATGGTTGGTGATAGCAACACTTCACTCAAGGTAACTCTGCTACATCCATAGGAAGCTTTCTAACTGAAGGCCTTCGTCTTTTCCTGTAAACAATGGCTTGTTTCTACCATGTGGTGCAGACGGTGTATTATGCATCAGTTCTGTTGGTTAATATGCAAAAATGGAAACAGTGGGTTTGTTTTTGTATTCAATCTGTAAATGCCAAGAAGGCACTAAACCTAGATAATCAACTGCACGAAATAAAACCCAAAAAGCAAGTTTAAACCGCAGCTTCGGGATGAAGGAACTGCAGTGGACCAGTTCCAGATGGAGACCAGATATCCACTGATCCCCCTTAAAAATACAACAAAATGTTAGAAATCTAATTTCAGGGGAACTAATTCCGTAGAGGGAATCCAAGGATGATGTTTGCACTCTTTTACATCTGAAGGAAACTGGTCTCATCTTATGTTTAAATTCCGTTTAAAGAACTGTGATCGATTTACTCCAAAAAATGATGAACCAGCTGAAAGAAAATATAGACACTCAGTCAGATAATCAAACAGAATAATCAATTCTGTATGACTTTTACAAAGGGGTAAACAGTACCACTTAAAAGCTTGCCTCTAATGAGGTTCTAAACCTAACCGGTTGCACTCGTTGGCTCTGACAAAATCTCTGAATCTGCACTGAGCTGCTGCCGTTCAGCTCAGAATCTGTCCATCTTAACCTCTTCAGCTGCTCACCTCATGTTAGAGAAGCGTCGTCGTGGCAAACACATTTAACCAATTGGTTTAACAACCCACTCTAATTCTGAGCCGTCATCGGACGGAAGCTATTAACCCGCCAGTTGGTCGCTTGATTGATTCATTCATCGGCATAAAATGACCACTGAGCTAATGACAAAGAGAACAAAAAAGAAATCAATTTTCTTTCCCTTTGACTTTAAACAGAGATAATGTCAATTCCTTTGAGGGGCTTTGATCCGTTAAGCGCTGCATTATTGATTGACATTAACAGGAAGCCTCATTTAGAATGAGAAAGCACTGACTAACTGCCTGCCTGAGTGTCCCGCTGGTTGGCTGGTAAGACTAGATCAGAGGGTTAAATAAGTGAAATGTTTAAGCCTAATCGTTGTCTATCCTGGATTTGTACAACCTGAGGAAAAGATGACCCTTAAGTGATTTCGGAGAGACAGAATAGGGCAGGGAGAGTTCTTTCCCACTCAGCAGCACTGAGATATTGATGAATTTTAAAGCCGTTTTTAAAATGACAATTCTGTTTGTTGCCTCTCTCTTGACTTGAAGTGACTGGATAAACACTGAGCAGCTCTAATGAAAGATTGTGCTTTCAGGTCAGTGAGCTTGTAAGTCTTTTTGTGTCACCCTGGCTCTACTTTACTCTGATTTTTCGGTTCATAAACCTGAGGGGGGGGAATTACAAGGAGCACAATATACGCACAAATTTCTATCTTGATACAATCTGGCAAACTGACTGTCAATATTTGATTAGTTTGCAAAAGTCTCTAATGCGTGGGTCGCATTTGAGCATCACAAACATAAAAACAAACAGCAGGACTCTCACAGAAACCAGATAAACAAAACCAAATAATTACCATTGTCATCTACTTAATTAATGTATTAATATACTGCTTCTGCACTCAGTGGCCACTTGGTTTGGAAATGAATTAACATTTATTTGGACACTGAGAAATTAAAATGAACACCTTCTAGTAGTGACAGGTTTTAATTTTCTGTCATGTAAATTTGAATGCTGCTGCCATTTGAGGGCTTAGACCATCTGTGGTGGCATTTGTGGTGCAGCAATTATGGGCAGCTCTTAGAGGTTTTTACTGTGAATCACCTGCAGACACATCATGCGTGTTGGTGTCATGTTAGTTCTACCAGCTCCCTTATTAATCCCGTCTTCCTGTTTTCTGCTCCTCTGTGCCTTCTCTGCTGCTGGCCTCAGAAGAGCTGCAGACATGTGCAATCTCCACCACAAGGCAGCACCAGACTTTATTGTGAGGTGGTGTTAGATGGGAACCTGTGCCTGACTGCATCTGCACCACCCCCTCACCCTTCTACCCCGTTGTTTGACTGAAGATTATCTACACCCAGATTTGTAAGATATAAGGCGGCATTATCGCAGACCTGCACGAAAAGAAAATATCTCTATAAATATTCTTCAAGCTCGTCAGTCTGTTTGAAACGTACTTGATAGCAATGCAGATACTCGTGGAAATTTATCTTGAAACGAAAATCTAATTTAGATTTAGATTGTTTTTTTAAACATCTGTGCTTACCTCAACTTCTTTTCCTACATCTGTCAGACTGATTTATTGCAGAGACTATGCGAATGTGAACCACAGTAGAATATCTTAAGGCTTCTCAGTGGCAGGCCTATTCTTGGATACTTATTGATAAAAGAAACTAAATTTGACTCGAGGTTGTTTAATCATGGCTGAAACCTGAATGACAATGAACCCTAAATGACTATAATCAACTCCCTTGCAGAAACACCATTTTAATACCACAGAAGGAAAACAAATTGCGACCTTGTATAGTGAATCTGACTGAGCTTTTGTTGGAGATTTTTTTTTCCCCCGGCATCTCTTTGTGGAACTGGAGCGCAGATCTTAACTACACTTTCCACCAGCATTAACCTCTTTCATTAGTGGTGGCCTGTGAACGGCTGGATGGTTGTGTGACAGGAGAACAATAACACAGTGGATCTTCTCTCTGCATTCTTGGTTTTTTTACTACTTTGTCAATAAAACATTGCCTGGAAGTGATAGTAATAGATTGGCCAAGAATTACAGCGGCTCACTTAACTATCACCTGTATTGACCAATGGTTGAACCCATCTTGGCTATTCAACCACACCTAATGAACATGGGTTTCCTTTTCTGCATCCACGACACTAAAGTCACTTTTACCATAAAACTTCTTAATTTTATTAATAATACAGATTATAAATGTATTATTTAGGACGTATTTAAAGACCGATGACCAATATCTGGAACCAATGTACATTAAGTGTCATGTTTTAACAGCATGTGATAGCAGGAACCTGTCATTCATAACAAGGCTTCTTCATTAAGGAGGGTGACTACAACCGATTATGTCAAATAGAAATAGGAGTCATTAAATAATCTCCTCGGTTTATGTGGGATCAGCTGATCTTAATATTTCACTGTTCTATCACTTTTATTGCCCAATAATGTCCGGATCCTAAATCATTATTAATTATTATTTTCCAGAATCTGTTTCAGGTTAATGTGTGGCTGCCTTCTAAATTAGCCGCTAGCCATTAGCATAGCCTTAGCCACTGTGAGAGCAGCTAATTTCCTGGTTTGTGCCAACAGCTTGTGTTTCTTATACAGTTTTTGCATTCTCTGCTTGAGACACTTTTCTGAGACCACAGAGTGACGACAGACAGAGAGAGGAGGCTGCATCAGACCTGAAGTAACGCACTAAATTAATCAATAATTGGTCGATAAAAATAATTGGAAAAATGCCAAATATCGGCCACAATAATCGGCCTATCCCTAGTATTATACTTCTGTTATCTTGTAACATGGCACAAACAAAAATGAATCCTGCTTTTTAATTTCAATTCCAACTACTCGTAATGTACTTGATCATACTATTAACAAATTCCATGTTTTGCTGTTTCGACATGGCTAAACTTTCTTGCTACTTTGTGTGGAAAATACCCTGATTTGTGTGTAATGTGCAAACAACAGAAAGTATATAATCAAAACATCATTTACGCAGTCTAGTGTGTAGTACTACTCACCGTAAATGAGTACAACTGACTCCTCAATGGCGTGTTGGTAGCTGAACTGAGAGTCAAGCAGCGCTCGGCTGACAAAGGAGCCATAGTAGGTGGACTGGTACCAGCCCACATGCAGATGGTCAATGTTGACGTGACGCAGAGAACGCATCATCTCCATCTGGTACTGAACTAGAGGCAGAGAGAGAGGTAGGAAAGGAACGTGAGGAAGGGAAAGTCAGAGAAGTGGGACAAAGAAAGAAAAAATTAATTCAGAATGAACTTCATTGAAATTAGCTTTCTTTTTTTAAAGTCTGAATATCTGATCTCCATCTGGAAGTGGACATGGTGTACGAACAGAGGGAGGGAGGGAGGGAGGGAGACGATGTGAGAAACATGAGAAATATGGTGAAAAAAAAGAGCAAACAGGATGTGAAGGACAAATGCACTGAAACTGAGAAAAACAAAGGCTTCATCTTCTGTTATCAAGTGGTTGTGGTTGAGATTTCTAAAACAAACATCAGCTGGAATCACCGGTCAGCCTTTCATCCCTTATGTCAGTAAATACATCCTGGTATGAGGAGAAAGCCAAGATGGATACAAAGACAGGCTTCAGCTACTGGAGAGAGGGTGAGATACATTACGGGGAGAGACATTTCATTACGGCAGACACATCCTAAGGATGCGCAGCCAGAAATACAAACAACCTGCCTTGCTGGCTGTAAGTAACAACCAAAGCAAGCGAGCAAAACAGCATCTCTATGCAGGCTAGCTGGAGGAGGTTGATAAATCAGATTGTGATTGGGCAGCTGTGGCCCCCTAGACCCCAGACTGTAGAGCACATCTCTATCCTGCTGGGGCTGTTAACAAGAACAAACTGGAAAGGAGGAAGAGAGGGAGGGAGGAGAGCAGAGCGAAGATGGAAAGGTGTAGGACACTGGATATATAGATGGAAAGTGTTAAAGGGAAGGAAAGGAAGTGGGAACACTTAAGGGGGGAAAAAGCAGAGAAGAAAGCAATGAATAACTTCCATCAAAATATACTAACATTTAATTTGGTTACTTGCAGGAATCAAAAAGGCCCTGAGCTGCATTTTGGTAATGAGTACAATCTAGAGCAGTGAATGCAATACCTTCTGGATAAGTTACATTAACTGAACCCATCTTTAAACAAACCTTCCACAAACACAAGCGATTCTTGCTGCACAAATATAGAAAACAAATGGCAAAGGTCTGCTCACAATTAAACTTTTAACTCCTGCCGGAGTACAACACGAGGAGAGGAGCAGGGCCGAGGGAGCCACTTCCATCTCACGATACCATTGAACTGAATTTCAACAACATCTGGATGGAGCCCTGGATGGGGACAGACAGGCACAGAAGGCCCATTCACAGCCTGTCCTGCTGGGATGGACTGGATGTTACAATCTTCCCGTTTAATCTAGCCTTTTATTTCGTGATTGACATGGTCAGTGAGACAAAGGCAAGCGGAATAAATGGAGAGGGGAATATAGGGGGAAGAGGGTGAGAAAGTAGGAAAGCAACTGGGGAAGATGTGGTACATGAGGGGGAAGGGAGAGATTGCAAACTGTGTAGCAATTCTGGGCCAAACCACAGGAAGAAAAGGTGTCAGGTGGCGTCTGACACCGTGTGTGGCTCTTAGCTGTGAATGTTGTGCCTCATTTCCACACAGCTCCATGTCTGTATGTCAACTGGAAGTCAATGCATTCCTATGGAGACCTCTGAGAGCTCTGATGTGTTTGTGAAACTCCACCTTCCTTTTCTCTGTCCAGAATTTGCCTCAAGCATGTTGAAAAAAGTGGATTTTTGCAGAGGATTTGAGAGAGACCACACTGTGAGCCCGAAAATTTGGAGAATCAGCTAGCAGGTTATTCAGTTACTTGACTTTGTTCACAGTCAAATGGTGCAAATGTATCATTACAAAGAAAGCTATTTGTGCAGTTTAACACATGCTAGCTGTGTTTTGTGCATTGTGCAAACATCTTTTAACAAATTCCACAACACTGGCTCACACACTTATTCATCATCATGCAATATTGCCTGTTTTTGTCACCGTGAGGCTCCATGTGCATATTCCTCAAAACTCCACAGCAAAAACCTGATGAAATTAGACTCTTGCCCATGTCTATGATAAAGTTTGTATAGTCCGTACATTCTACAGAACTGCGAACACCAGACAAAGTTCTGCTGAAATGAGATGTTAAGCATAGTACTACCAAACCCAAAGGAGATGTGTGTCTAACATTGTACCTGATTGAGAAAGAATAGCTAGAAGGGGAAGCAGGGGAGAGAAGATTTAAGTCTGTAATTCTGACTATGTAGTGACAAATGAAAAGTAGGTGAGAAAACATGGAGTGGGAGAGTCAGGTAACCGAAGAAGCAAAAGATGGAGCATGAGGAAGGCAGAGAGTAGGAGTGACAGACTGAGAGTAAGTCTGTTGGAGAGTGGCTCAGCCCAGGGGCAGGCTAGCATCAGACTCCAAGACACACAGAGCTCAATGGAGAGGGAAGGCAGGCTGCCACCCAACTACTGTATCTGTCTCTGCACTCCTATGCCTATCAGTATGGGTACTTACCTCTCCGGCGCCACTGATGCGTATACCTGCCCCAACACCCTATCATTAGCAGGGAAATTGTGCACAAAGTGATCTGTCTCTGAAGCAAAAGCTGAAGGCTGGAGGATTGACAACAGAGGCAGGAAAACCAATCAGCCGTCTCTACTCCTTTATCCAAATGGCAACTCTCTTCCCAGTTGTTTAAAACCCCCATGCGTGTTTACAAAATCTAGACATGCAGCTACAAAACAGCTGGTTTGGTCAAATTTTTAGAAAATTACAGTTATCGTTTATTTGATAGCTGCACTCTAAAATTGTGCTATTCTGTGACATCTAAATGTAGTCTACAATGTTGAAGAAGCGATTTATTTATTAAAAGATAAAAAAAATATATAATGAAGTGTAATTTCAAACTAATAACTTCATTGTACGGATATGTTAGCTATTAATCCTCTAAACAGCAAAAAGATTATACATGGATGAGATACTAGGATCAAATAGACGCAGGCAACAGCTGAGCATGTGATGAGGCCAATTCATGCTGTGAAAAGTATAAAAAGTAAACTTCAGAACCATCCGCAGGAGTCCTGTATGTTTTTCTGTTTGATATGATGCGACAGTCTGTGTAGCAGACAGATACATTCATATTGTAGCATCACCCAAGCCACATTCACGTCCTCTTTCAAATTCCACCCTTTTCTATTAACCTGCAATGCATTAATCTGTTGACCTACAACTCATTCAAGAAAACTTTGAAGTCATTGATATTTACGGTTAAATTTAAGATGAAAAGCCATGTCAAATTCTTCTGAGTGTCCTTGACATGCATTTACGGCTCGGTTCTTTTCAACTGCCGACCAGAATGCAGAGACTCGGCTGTGAAAAGACACCGATCTGGCTTTTCAAGTGCCGAGAATTTCAAAAGCACATAGGAGATTCCACATACATTTAAAGCACGCTGGTATTGACAGTGTTTTTCCGGTGTTTGTAGGTCAACTGAGAAGCTAAGAGTTCCGGAATGACCACGAGACCATGAGGCTCACACACAGCGAGAGACTCTTGGCAGAAATTAAAGATCATTCTGCAGGGACTACATGTAGCACATTTTTGAATTTGTAAGGTAAACAGATAATGAAGCCAAAAGGTTGGGATCATGACTGAGCTTCCTTTGAAAGGAAAATATTTCTATTTGGATGAGTCTTTATTGAACTTTTCAAATTATATTTTGCAATTTTTGTGGAGGATTTATGCTCTACTTAGCCGAAGTGTGCAGCTAAACTATACAGTACTGTGTCCAGTAACTATTACACTTGAGTTTCCTTTGTATTTCTTGCATTTCTATAATTTGAAAATGCATATTTAAAAAACACATATTGCTGCATAATGAGGGAAATTTAAACTCCAAATGTTTAGAGTACATTGTCGCTTTCAAAGAACTGAATTAAATACTGTATTGACATTAAATGACACAATGCAAATTGGCTGAAACATAGAAGAACACTCTACAGTCCTTCCATCACTTTACATTCAAGTCTGCACCGACTCTACACCGACTGACTTGCGTTCTGCCCATCTGGATGACACTCAGCTTCCACAAGAAACTCAAGCAGACAGGCAGACTTACAAACAAACGGCTCCACGCTGCAGTCAGGTCAGAAAGGAACAGACGCATGCAGACAACCAACTGACTGTCAGCCTGATAGCTAAACTGAGATTCAGATGGCTGAGTGAGACAACAGGCCAGTGGAGGACCGGCCAGCTCATCCACCACAGATCTAATACAAAGCACAGAGCCTTGTAAATGCCACCGGATCACTACCTTGTTTGTTCATAAACCATGAATTATAGCTGTGGGGGGAAAAAAATAGCAAAATAAACTGTGTGACCATCACAGGTGTGTAAACCCAGCAATATATTGAAGTACTAAATCCTTTACTACCGGGCCTTTTGTAAAAATTTCTCAGCTATTGTGGCTCCATTGACAGCTTTGGTGAGCCCAAAAACCACCTTCTGCTGGACAGAGGAGTGTCAGGCTGCATTCGAGGCTGCTAAAGCTCTCCTTTGCAGTGCCCCTGTTCTTGCTGCGCCGAACTTTGAGCGTCCATTCAAGTTGGATGTAGATGCCAGCGCCCTTGGCGCAGGCGCAGTATTGCTGCAAGAGGATGAAAACGGGATTGACCATCCAGTGTCTTATTTCTCTCGCAAATTCCACAGGCACCAGTTACATTACAGCACTGTTGAGAAAGAGGCTTTGGCCTTGCTGCTAGCACTACAGCACTTTGAGGTGTATGTTGGAGTCAGTCCTGTGCCAACAGTTATTTACACTGACCATAACCCTCTCACTTTTCTATCCCAGATGCAGAACAGCAATCAGCGTTTGATGCGCTGGTCCCTGCTGCTTCAGGATTTTAACATCGAGATCCGGTATAAAAAAGGTGCAGACAATGTAATGGCAGATGCACTCTCAAGGTCTTAAACCAACCTTTCTCTGTAGATAAAGCTTGGTTTTTTTTTTGGTGGGGGGATGTTATGACCACAGGTCATATGTGGTGCTTGTGTGTTGAAGATGCCTGTGCAGGTGTCTCTCTCTCCTCCTCAGTTTGATTGTGTGAGCAGGAGGAAAGGAGACGGGTGGAGCTTCTGGATTGGCTGATGGAGAGGAAAAGTGCAGCTGCTGGATTGGCCAGGGTTACTGAAGCGGCCTACTTAAGTCAGCAGGAACAACGCCTCTCTCTCTCTCTCTCC
>OMNN01024629.1:11143-39481 GCA_900302755.1 Chromis chromis
ATCCACCACAGATCTAATACAAAGCACAGAGCCTTGTAAATGCCACCGGATCACTACCTTGTTTGTTCATAAACCATGAATTATAGCTGTGGGGGGAAAAAAATAGCAAAATAAACTGTGTGACCATCACAGGTGTGTAAACCCAGCAATATATTGAAGTACTAAATCCTCTGGGGATCTCACAATCTGTAGAGTAAAAGCGTAGGAGTAAAGAAAGACAATTATTTTTATAGCCTTGTAATCTCTTACCGTTCAAATCTTTTTATAGATAAGAATCTCTAAAAAGAAAATACTGCAACAAACACAAAACACAAATGCAGTTTCCACTCTAATGGCCAATTAATTTTCAGATTTTTATTTTTCATAATGCATTGACTGACTTTTTTTTATTGGTAAAAATGAGCTATAAGAGATATGATGAGGAAAACAGTTAAAGTGACAATGACCTCGAGGAATAAAAATTATTTATGACATGGAGAATATTTTATGCTTCCTGTATGGAAAAATGTAAAGAAAAGAAAGAGGTGAAGGTAAGACTGTTCTGGTTAAGGTAATCTGAATAGTGATATGTGAATAAATAAGATTTTTCTATGCATCGACTGAAATGGAGGCGACCTTATGCAAAGCCCTTAACCTCCAGAACACAGACGCCTGACTAAATTCAAGAAAAGCAGAGTGCTGATAAATATACGAGTGTACACGCTGCCATGGATTAATAATACTGTAGAATACAGGCAACAATACAGTACATAGCGAATGTCTGTCCTCTCTCTCCACCATGGGACCTGTTTCATGAGGTTCCTGATATGGTAAAATTACCATTCCTTTGTGTGGGTCGTGCCCAGGAACAAAAATATAGGTCTCACCGTGACAGGCTAGTTGAGACACCCTTTATATGGTCTTTTCAAAAATAGACAGAAACAGGACTTCTTGCTTCCCACTGCTGCATTACCAGGGCAGCTGGTAATATTCTGTGGACATAACGGCAGCATTAGCCTGAGAACAGCCAATTTAACAATATCATCAAGGCGCGGAGGTGGGAGCGTGCGCCACCATTTGCTATTCCTCACTCATTTCTGCTGCCCCGCCGCCTCTCCTATCAATCAATCTGGGTCCCGAGGCCAGACGGGGAATGAGTCTGCCCATTCCCTTAGTGCCGCTTGATTTTGTGTGTGTGTGTGTGTGTGTGCGTGTGTGTGTGTGACAGGAAAAGGAGCGGCGACGGCGTGCGTACATACGACAGAGACAAAGTGAATGTGTGTTTAAAGGAGTGTGTTTATTCAGTAAGGGAAACAGAAAATGGAGAAAGAACCCAGACGTGATGCAGAGTGTGAGTGCATGATGTGGAGGGGGAAAGGAACCGTTTTGTGAGTGAGCAGGTGCGTGTGTTTAAATGTGTGGAAAATGCAGTGGGGGGAAAAATACAGATGTGTGAAGCCTAAGGATGGCATGTAGAGCACGCAGTACATCTAAAGTGAGAGTGTATGTATGGGGGGAGTGGAGGTATTTATCAGCTGGGAGCAAAGTCACTCACCTTGGGCAGAAATGGTTATAATCAACAAGACACTGCTACTGTGTGTGTGTGTGTGCAGGTGTGTGTGTGTGTCCGCCATGAACCAGACAGATAGTCCATACTCTAATACTCAATGACACGAGGTGAACTGCGTTGGACCTTGCATGCTGCTGCAGGCCACAACATCTCGGTGCGGCCGGCGAGATGTGTGCGAGTGTGTACGTGTCTATGAATGTGAGGAAGGACGTATCCGTGTGTCACAACCCATTCTAATCACCACCTTGACAGGCTGACGGGGCCTTGCCTGGAAAGTCTGCTGCGGTTTAACGTACACCCAAGTTTGTATCCACCAACGTCAAGCTGAGCCGATGAGTAATAGAATAAAACGGTGTCAAATGTCGGAAACTTACAGAGCTACAAGTCCTTTACCCTTCATTTCCCTCCACTACTTCCTGAATATGGTGAAAAGAAAATGAGAGCAGTTTAAAAGGAGGAAAGTTGAACCTATTTGACCCCTACCAAAAATAATTTGATTACATTTTGCTGAAAAAGTCCCTCTTAAAGTTGCAATGGAGTTAAAAAGACGAGTTTTACATAAACCACTGATCAAGGAAACTTTAAAAGAGCTGGTGGCCAAAAAAAATCTTCAAAGCTTGGTTTCAATTAAAAAATAAAACTGAAGAAGTGGTGTTCAGCATAGTCATAGGCAAGAATTTCTTACCTTATTCAACCCACATATAAAATACATTTTTACTTTGTGTTGACCCGTCAATATCTTCTCAAAAATCAACACTGAAAACAAAAGGAAAGCATTTTGGATAATTGATGGGACTGCTAGTCTTACTGGCTGCCCTAAATGACTGAATTCCTCTTCCTCACCAGTGGCGCTCAGTGGTGACAGCCAACCACGCTCATCTCTGCATTTCATGAATACTTCAGAGCCAAGAGAAAAACAAAACAAATGTTTAAGCGCATTACAATTTAAAGACACCTTATTCTACCAGAGTTTTGCTGAGTGGAGAACGCTGTAGTTCCACAGCTGCCCCATTTTTTTTGTCTCACCCCGAGGACTCAGCACACCAACCCTAATTTAATGACTCCACACTCTTGACCCATTCACTCAACACAGCTAACAACCCTCTTTTCTCTGCACTCCATTCTGACAGTAATTTACTTCACAACACCGACTCTAAGCAGTTTTGTGAGGTTAAAGAGTGGTTCTTACCATTTCTGTGTTTACACATCTATTTTGCCGTTTCCTTTAAAAGCATCTCTAACTAAGCATTAAGCATTCTATAAATACACCTGGTTTTACTTTACCTCATATGCAACTAAACAAAACCCCACATCTGGTATCATCTACTATTGAGAACAAAAAACAAAGCTCCATGTTTGTAGGTCTTAAGTAGGGCTGGGACACAATATTGATACAGCGATATATCGTCGTCCATCCTCGTGCGATATGAGTATCGATACGCTGGCACCAAATATCAATACTTTAATTAATATAAGAAGGCGCTCTAATAAGGCGCTCTAAACCCTGCCAGATTCCCCTGCCAGCTGCCATTTCCCCAGCATCACTACTTAATGACTCCACACGGTGGCGTTTATCACATGAATAAGGGAGACTTGAGCGGAAATCAACTGGCCGGAGAAGAGTTTGTACAGGTATAATGGAAGACAGCAATGCTACCATAAGAGACGCCCCATCCACGTTTAAGTCCAAAGTGTGGACCCATTTCGGCTTTGGCAACATTGAGGGAACAAGCAAGCTCGACAAAGACTATGCCATATGCAAGAACTGCCTCGCAAAAGTAAAGTACACAGGCAACACCACGAACATGCAAACCCAGCTGCAACACCACCATCAGTGCAGTTAATGTTTCTAGTCAGCCTGCAGCCGTTAATACAATGTTTAAAGCAAAGCTTCCTTTCTCGTCCCCGAAGGCCGCTGGCATTACAACGTCCATCACTGGCATTTTGTATTTTTCAGTTATAGATATTATGATGTATCGTTATGTGATTGTCTTGCAATATATCGATTATTGCAGTTTCGTGATATTATCGGTATCGTGAGCCATGTATCGCGCATCGTATCGTATCGTATCGTGAGGTATCCTGTGATTCCCACCCCTAGTCTTGAGACTGGCTGCCTTGTTGTTCCAGCGCTGCTTTCCTGTTTACGCTTTAACTTTGCTTCTCCCGTAATAGAAATGGAGAGCAACATTTGATTTTAATGCACATTTCTCCTCCTCTGAGTCGATTACAAGACACCAGTGATCTGTAGAGTCGCAAACTTCTGAGCACCCAGTGTTTCATTAAGACCCTGTGCAATTTTGGATCAATATAATTCCTTTTTGAAGGGGCAGCTCTGTCATCATGAAGTGAACTGTAATCAGGCTACAAAGTGAAAATGATGTCTCCTCAATAAATAGAAAAGAGAAAAACAACACGTTATTCTCAAAAGCACTTTGATATTATCAGATGCACTGTATTGTCTGTCCCCTGCCCCCATGAGGTGCAACTCAGACAAAATACACATTTTATCTATTCATTCTCACCCACACTGCCCACGTGTAACAGAGATTTACCATGATAAAGGCAAAAATAACATCTCAAAATACTGTTTCCTCTGTGACATCCACCGAAGACACAGACTCTTCAACAAGTTGCCAGGTCCTGTCTAAAGTCACATTTGTTTGGACATGATTCTTTTGTCCCATTGGCACAATACAATATGGCAATTAGGCCTTGAGCTAACAAACATTGCCCCCGAGCGAGCTGAAGTGCTACCTACATATGCCTCGGATTGATTTATTTGTTCCGTTTCTCTGTCTCTCTTAAGCAAACAATCGTTGCTTGCAGCCAGCCTGACACACACAGATTAACACATGCTCACCTACACATGAAGGTGCAGCGGGCTGAAAGAAAAGGCTGAGAAAGCAGCTGTCTTGATAGTGGCTCTCAGCCATGAAATAACTTATGCTAAGGAATTAAAAAAAAAAACTAAAAAGATGAAAACCACGTCCAGAAACTTAAATACTAAACCCCCTGAATCAACACCTGAACCCTGTGTGTTGTGTCACGTCTAAATAATCTAAAAAATGAGCTAAAAGAAATTGATCAAAGGTTGAAACAGACAGCTGTGAGTAATGAGAATACCCTACAAACAGCAATTAAAAATAATAGTTAGCTAAAAGTTACAGAAAAGTTGGAGAAATACATCCCAAAGTAATGTGTACATGGTTGGAATAGATTACTAAAGTAACTGATAAACACTGGAAAGAGTCAGACAAAACTACTGGATAAGAGAAAGTAATGACATAAAAGTAATGAGATGTATTCTTAAAACTAAAAAATGCCCGGATGGCAGCGATGTAGATACAATACCTGCATGACAACACAGCCGCAAGATTAATGAGGACGACCACTCAGCATCATTATGGTGAACATGAGAGACGGTAATAGATAGGTGAGGAGAGGAGTGGAGGGAGGAGATGCTGAAGAAGAAAGGAGAAAGTGTGAAAAGCGTAGGAAAGCGTAGGAAAGCGACCGCTCGACATCATCTAAGGACGCAATTTGCTAAGTGAGAGCACTAAATGAAGCACACAACAGTTTGCTTCTGTGTGTGTGCAAAAGAGATACGGCACAATAAGTGAATGCCGACATGTGACATGACTATTGATCGCCAAGGATCACTGTGTGGGGAGGAGAAAAGATGAGTCATGGACTGACCTTGCCTTTTAATTGTGAATAAATAATAGTAGTCACCAAATTATTCTTGAAATGTTTTTCAAGTAAACGCATTTTTGCTGAGGGGAGAGCTTAAAAGTTTAAATTAAAGTAACTGTCAAAATATGACACAGTATTTCAGTTTTAAATCATCGTTTCCAGTACACTGACTGAACAATTTTTAATGGCACTGTCAACCAGGACAGGTGTAACTTGACAGGCCAATCAACATTTCTCAGCAGCATGGTAATGTGCAGGCTTTCATTTGGAGGCACTTAACTATACAAATGAACATACTAACAATAAATTCATAATCATTGCTGTTAGGCTAATTATTGTGTAGCTAATTATCAACATTACCTTACTAAACTGTACAGTAAATACATCACTGACCTTGGATCACTGTCTTCCCCTCTCATTCTAAAAACTCCACTGTGTCATAGTGCACGTATTCCTGCAGTCACGCTGCATCTCGGATGTTACTGTCAGATATTAAGAGCAGGCATTCTTTGCTTCTCTTTAAAAGAGAAAAGAGGACAAACACTTTCTTTCTACATATTGTCAAGGTCAGCTGGTGCTGATGTGAGAGAACAGATAGCTTATCCCTCTGTCATGGCATTTTGTCCGTCCATGCGTTCATCTGTCGGAAGAAGGGAGCAGTGATAAATGTGCAACTTGTCGGGAAGTAAATGGTGGTATCGAGTTGTGGTCTGGTCCGGAGTGTCAGGAGAGGCGCGAGGCTAATTTTCAGCAGCAAGGCTATAATGGGATGTGTGCGCCTATTTGTGAGTGTGTCTGTGTGTTTGTGAGTGCACCCACCACGGTCCATGTTCCACCTGGCACAGTGGATTAGGTGCAATTAATCTTAGTTAAGCAAGCCCTGCGGAGAGCTGCCTCCCTTACACGTGCATGTACATACAAACACACACACAATGCCTCAAACAGGCACACAAACACACTCAGTGATACACTAATGCACGAGAGAGAGAGAGAGCATTGTAAGGCAGCTGCTTTGTGTGCATAACACACTGACGAGTTCACCGTATGCACATTTGACAGCGCCGCTTGTCACAGGGTTTTGTTTTTATAGTAGGAATGGGGAGACAATGTGCATGTCTGCATGTTTACCCACATCTTTGCATATTTTAGTTTATCTTTTTGAATTGGAGACAAAGGAAGAAGAATGGCACTTGATCTCCATGTCAATGTTTGTTTAACAGCACATAAGCCAACAAGAGGTGGGAAGTGAAGAGTCTGTGTTCAGTATGGAGGGCAATGTAATCTGTACGGGCTCTTGTATTTACTCTACAGAAAAGCCCTGAAATACGTTTTTGTAGATAACATTCAAATCAATAAGACTTGTGAGCAAGAACGCAAAAGGAATTGTAAAATGTCCCTATGTGCTGTTCTGAATTTAGGGATGCCATTAATTATTTGGCCAATTAAATATATTACCTAAGAAGCAGAAGACCAAGGACATGCATGTCAAAAAATGTATTGTAGATTAGCTGTAATACCTTGTGGCACCACCAGCTGGAGACTAACTATATAACACTGTAGCGACCAGGGGAGGAGGTCCATTATTCCCATAAACATTATGGGAGTTTAGCTGGTGAAAGGCCACGATGAGAAAGTGTCCTGTGGCGCTTAATGGTTACCGGCCAGAGCTCTCGTCTTGTAGGTGAGTTGCAATGCACTATAACCTCGTCATCACATCACATTCAGTCAAGAGAAGGACAGACAGGTGAAGTAAATAATGTTACTCGAGCTGACAAAAACTCACTATGGCCATTGGGTGTATTTTACAACGGTAGTGTGGGATAATGGTGATGACTGGATTCTTTTTTGTTGTCTCTCAGGTACAGAACCTCGCTGGTTTTTAATGACGGTGAAAAGCTGTGTCCTTTAAAGGGGAACCTTTAAAGAATGACCTTGTTTTTTAATCATTCTTGTTAAATCCAGCATGTCATCTCTTAAAATACTATCTGGCTACAACAGGTTCAACAACTGCACTCCGTTCATGTATTCACTGGTGTATGTTAGATTCTCTCATACAGGGCTCAGGGGGTAATTAATTGCAGCCCCACCCACAACATTTATCTCATCCAAATCCCATGTGGCTTCACCTGTGTGAAAAAACTCAACAACTATCAGACTCGCCTGAGTAAACACAGGCCCATCTGTGATTAACAAAGTCCAAAAAAAAAACAGCAAAGGGGGAGGAAATATTTCAGACATTCAGGCCTCTAATGTCTCATCATGTGCTTGGACAATGTTTAGGTGGCTGTCAACTGAACTGTAATGCTTCCAAGGCTTGTGATGAGCCTGAAATGGTTGAATCTTTGGTGTTAAATGTGTGCCACTGATTTAGAAAGGAAAAATAAAGAAGAGACTGAACTCCTGCTACAGTGGTTATCTATTGGTGTTTACCGATGTCTGACAGTGGAATGGAGTTATTTGCTCATTTCTCTATTTTGACCACTGCTAGTCATGAAAATGATTTTCAGAGTTCCTCTTTTTGCAATGCTCTTCCATTTACCCATCATTGCCATTTTTCTTCTTCCATCTTGTGCCATCTTTTACCCGTTAGTCTGCACCATCATCTCCCTCACATCTGTTTACTTTTGCTGTCCATCTTCTCCCATTTCTTCCTTTTTGTGCTGCAAATCTCAATCTTTTGCTTGGTTGCTCTCAGTTACCCTCATAACTTTTCTCTCCTCTCCCCATCCCTCCAGCTCAATCCTCCTTTCCCCTCGCTCTTGCCACGCTCAGCCCTTTTTTCCCCCCAATCACATTTCTCTCATCCTTGTCACATCCTTCTCTCCTCCTTACCTTTCAACCTTCCCCTACTCCCTACAGCCCACCTGGATTAGTAGCAGTCTGCAGTAATGCATTCTGACCCCCCTCCACACACAGACACACACAAAATTTAATGTGGGGCAGAATCATGATGAGACAAAGGAGCGGATGAATAAAACAGTGGAACTGATGGCGATGGTGACGGTACCCGGGGGACTCACACTCTTGATTTATAACGCCAGGTGAGCATTCAAAGGCAGATACAGGCCCGGCTCACTGCTAACAGCAGATCTACAGTATAGTGAGGGAGAGAAAAATAGCACAGATGGAGAGATAGAGATCAGGAGGTAGGAATATTGAGAGACTGGGGACAACTGGGAGAGACAATGAGTGACATTATTTTAAAGCTTAGGAAAAGGCCAAGGCGCCCCCCCCAAAATCCTAATACATAACAGTGCACATACTATCTTTAATGTTTATATATTTGCCTTAAAAGTAGGCTGCCAAGTGATTTCTAATTAGCCTCACTGAGGGAGAGCAGGGAAAAACGGAGGAAATCAATTTCCCATTTGGGGCAGGTAGAGTGATCTATTGAAAGGCTAACCCCAAGGTAGACCTTATCACAACGGGAACACACCAACTTTTTACACAACTCGCACACACGGCACACAGACACACATGTCTCGCTGAATACTGAAGTGTATTTACAGCAAAGAGAGGAGAGATCATGGCAGAGGCGTTTTTAATCCCCCTGACTTCAATTAACCCACCGCGAACATGTCTGCCACTGATGACAATTAAAGCTCAGAAAACCGAGGGGTAACCTCGCAGACCCGACTGCAGGAAAATGCTGATGTAACTGGCCTTAATTAGTTCTGTTTGTGTTTTCATTTCCCTTTGCTTTGCCATAGTTTAAGAAGATTATGTTTTTTTCATTTGTTTGTGAAAACATCACATCCAGTGGACCCTTTTCTTTCCTAATCATTTTCAGAAAAACATTCTAGCAAAGAAAAATCTACATACAGGAAATTCCAAGTCACAAACTGCACTGTTGCAATCTTAAATCCTTAAGAACTTAAATGCACTTTAGTTATGCTTTGAGAATATGACTAATTTAGATTTTCTAATCACTTCCCTGCAACCCTTTAGAGAGAATTAGAGTTTAAGAAACTCCTTTCTACAGGTGTGCATTCATCAAGCTATATAATGTTAATCCATTTCAGGAAAAATCATTTACTTCATGATACTTATGAGCACCTCTGAACTACTCATGCAGTAAAACTCCAGAGCTGAAGCTTGGGCAGGAGTTGGCCAAATATAGTTTAGTGTAGCTTTGACAGAATTTCACATTTTGGTTTCTTTAATATTACTAAGAGCGATGTAGCTAACTTATAAATAAAAGAACCATCTGCTGCAGACCAAAGGGGCCATAAGGAAATGAAGGAAAAGGAGGGTAGAAAAAAGGCGAGGAGACTCCAATCATCCACCATTTAAAATGAAGGAGAATATTCAGTGGAGGTGTCAAGGACCATTGGATGGACAATGATGGATGGAGAAGAGCCAAAAGGATCTGAGGCAGATGCTGCAGCTTTCCTGCCAGCCAGTCGATGCAGAGTAGAAGATTTCCATAACACAAAATTGCAATCTCATCTACCAACTGCAGTGTTTTCTCTCTAACAGGGCACCAATGCTACTACAGCACTTAGGAGAAAACAAAGGGGAAACTATTTAATTAATTTAAACACTGAGTCAAATATTTACTTAAGATTATGCCTGTTCAAGCTAGGTAGTGCATTATCCCCTTTGCAGACAGTAAAACAGCAGAGTTCAATCAACCAGGCTGGACAATGTTTGCAAGCCAGCTAGTTAAGTTAGCTACTTAGCATGAAAGTCTGTCCAGAACATTGCTTTTTTTGTTTTCTGACACAGGGAGATAATGACTGTTGCTTTTAAGAGCAGACAGGAGAATGACAAATTGAAATGCAACTGTTCTCGCTGCACTTTGTGGTAAATTACAGAATCTAAAGACCCCCTTCTGTGAAAATCAAGTTAACATGTCCATATGGTGTTTTTATATGCTGGATGAGCAAAAAAAGAAGTCAACAGCATGGATGGCATAGCTGAAGTGATTACTTCATGGATGCACGCATCTAAAGAAAGCAACAGTGAAGAGGTAAAGTTACAGCCATTTAAAGATAGGAAGGAATAAGTTTCATGGAAAGAAACTGTAAATATGGAACTCTGACAAACAGAAGAACATTTGCTCACAACTTGGGTACAGTGCAGAAGCTAGAGGAGGATGGAGACCACAAACAGCACTGAAAGATGAACAAAGACACAAATGACAATGCTCAACAGTGAAAGATGTTGTGGGTTTAGGTGAAGCTGTGAAATGTGGCTGTGTTTTCTCTGCGTTTCTTGTGCCATCTGCTTGCTAGCTCCAACTATGTGTCCAAATCCAACTCATGAGTGCATGTAGGTCGGCAGGTACGTAGTTAAATAGGCAGGTAAACCATCCAATCCATGCAGACTGAATTCAATGATTACACTTTTTACAAGCCAGATTTTTCTCTCTCTCTCTTCTTATTAGAACACTTGAGTTATAAATTACTGTCAAGATGTTAAGAGATCTTTTACAAATATAACAAAAATGGTTTAAATAGGTCGTTAAATTTGTCATTTCGTCCATTTTGAGACTTAATATATTCTACAAGCCAGGGTGAAACTTTATACTAGAGCTAGAACACAAAGACTTAACAGGTTCCTGGAAGTAGCAACTGTAATTTGTAAATGTCACTTTTCCCCCACGTTGGTAAATAAGTTAATAAATTACACTGAATTTGCAATATGCATTGTGCTCGTGTTTTTTCGCTGCTGGGGTGGTGTTACATCGGGTGTTAGCAAAACAAATTATTTGTAATACCAGATATTATAAATATTACATGTTTTAAAACGGTGTTTTTGCTTATTCTGCTCCATCTGATTTCAGCTCAGGCTGAAGCTGGACAAAGCTTTGCTGGGAGTGACACAAGGTCACCATAATCTGTATGGTAATATAAATGATGAAAATGCAATCTGTCCATCCCTAAAATTCACAAGAAAACTAACCTGGGAGTCTGGGAGATGTCAATCAAGCAGAGTTCATACACAGTGCAGAGCAGTTCAGAGCTATGCTGCGTCTTTGGTGGAGCGACAAAAATGTGTTACTACAATATACACATTCATCACCTGATGCACATTGGAATTTATCACTGGAAAAGCAGGGCTGTTTAACGGTACATCAGTTAAGAGCATTAAGATCCAAACAAAAGACGATTTACTATCGGAATTTATTTCCATTGCTCCAATAATATTTGTAAAGTCAGGAGAAACCCTATAGTTATTGTATTTTAGCCCATTCTTGAGCACTAGGAGACAATTAGTCTGACGGGAATCTCAGTCGCACATGGTTTCTGTATTTGGTCTGCAAGAATGTTTAGGTGGGTGGAACGTGCCAACATCCACATGAATGCCAGGATGCAAAGCTGCCCACAAGAACATTGCATTGTAATGAGATGATCAGGGACATTCACTTCATCTGTCAGTGGTTTTAATGGCTTAAATGGCATATTCTATGTTCTTTACAATAAACAATTGTGTCTATCATCCCAAATCCGTTTTAGAAAGGTTGATGAAAACAGATGAACTTTGAGAAGGACTTGCTCTCTTTTGGTTCATTTTCATGCTTTAGTCTGAGCAGCCACATTTTCCTTACAAGGAGGCATTTTCTTTATCTCGCTTCCCAATCATATTCACTTCAATCTGAAGGTGGTTAATTGGTTTGCTGAGTAATTTCAAACAGTGGCAGCAGGAGTGACATAAACAACAAATAACAAAGTGAAAAGAGGGTGCCAATCAGCAAAATCAACCTTGTTAATGACTACAGGTTGTTTATACAGCAAGAGTAACTTTCTGTGCTCATTTTAATTAAGTGTCTTGTTAGAACTGGAGTAGCTACACCCTTTTTATATATTGTCATGTCAAATGTCTAAATGAAATGCTTCTTGGCTAAGTAACGGCCATCACGTGCTGCCTAACTGCCTGTCTGCAAGAGCACATTTCTAATTACTGAATCAGGGCACTTTGCAAAGCAAGCACCCTTAAAAGTTGTTTGTTTCACCAGCCTGACAACTGTTCCCATTTTCTGCGCCAATGTGAAGCATGACGTGAGGCCAGACAGGAGGCCTGGCAGCCCCTACAACCTGTGTTGGGCAGAGACCTAGTAGCTTGGCATGGGGCGGCAGGACAGCCAGAAGGAAAGGCTGGGCAGCTTAAAAAATACTTTAAAGGGCAAAAAGACCTACAAATATACCCTATACATGGAATGTATAACACACACACTACAGTACAATACATCGTCATACATATAAATAAGCCAAACTTGTGCCAAAATGTCTAGAGCAGTGTTTTTCTTTACTCTAGTTCCTACATTCCTACAATCCAAGGACATAATTATTCCAAATACTGAATTTTCTTGGCAATTCAGTTCCTCCCGGAAAGAAAACCAAAACCCAACGCTGGCGATTTAAGTGCACAATTTTCTGAAAATAAAATGCTCTAAAAGGACATTTGTTGAATGCTTTTCCTAATTTCCGAATTAATCTTGCTATTGTTGTGGCAAGGATAGAAGGAGGTTTTAGAGGTGGTGGGGGCAGGTGGGGGAGAAAGAAGATGAAAGATAAAAGAAGGGATGAAGCAACATGCTAAAAGGAAGGAAACAGAGTCTGTGATGTCGAGGAGGAAGAAGGGGAATGGTGAGAAAGAAGGGTGGAGGCAGCATTTACCTGCAGTGAGTCCAAAAGAAAAGGAGGGGAAAAGAGGGAGAGGTAGTGAAGGGTGAAGGGAGAGAAAGAGCAGTCTAATTTTGTTCTACCTTCAGGATACCTCCTCCTGCTGCTGCCGAAGTGGGCTGAATATCAAATATACTTACCGAAAGTGGCACCAAGCAACGGTTCGTTTGATATAGTCCCTCCTTACGAGCCAAAAATGTTAACAAATAATGATTTACAAGCCTGCGAATAGCACTGAGCCACAATTCAGCAGTTGTTTTACCAACCGGTGTAGAGTTTTGTGTGTGTGTGTTCACGTATTATGATGTCAATCAGCTTCTTCTGGGCATTACACCACTGTGAATCCTTTAATGTTGGGTATCTCTGACTTTTGAGTTTGATTCAATACCCATTTACATAAATGTTCATTAAATATTAATCTGACATAACAGCAGTAGCCTTTTAAATTTGACAAACCATACTTTGCATGAGCTAATTGGTCAATATACCAATGATCCTGGTTCAAACCTATCGAGCTGATCATCTAAATTATTTACATGAACTGAAAACAGTTTAACTTAAAGACTGAAATTTCCGAAACGGACGTGATCAGCTGAGAGAGCCTGTATCAGTTTGTCGGAGTTGCTGGGACTAAAGAGAGTAGTCTACTTGTGGCTCTACAGCAGTGTGACAGAATACACTTCTTTTAATTCAGTAGCATTCACTAGCAGAGAGCAACCAAACCCAACAACAGCCTGGTTTTGTTTTGGCCTGCCATCAAGTTACTCACAGAATTACTTTTAATTAGCAAGAGCTGATACGATCTGCCACCGGCAACGTTTGTCATTTAAGACTGTGAAAATAATGATCAGCGTCGGGTAAAACGAGCAAATCGCTTCCTGAATATTGTCTACACTGATCTGTACTAATGTGAAAGAGAGAGGGGAAATGATGCTTTTGGTAAGCTAAGCAGCTTAGCAAATTTTGCCAACCCGGGTGTCGGAACACAGTCAATCACCAGCATGCCCAAATTATCTTTCACATTCACACACTGTAATTTTCACTCTCACATGCTTTAATGACAAGCGAGTTCTACGCTCGCAGCGTAGAACTCGGTTGTCATTAAAGAGAACAGAGCAGCAACAGGCTGAGGTGGACAACACACAGAACGGGATAGTAAAGAGGCTTTATTTCAGCTGATCAATCTATGTCTTAATCAGCCCTGATATAAATCCTCAGGATGAGCTACCAAACATTTCTAGTGTTCAACTATTTTTTAAGTCAAATCCAAACAAATTAAAATAAAACTAATACATAAATACATATGTGAGGCACTAAATTCCCATATGATTACAGAAAAAAACACATTTTGGCTTGTTTTTGTACTACTACTATGCATTTTAGTGTTATTCCACCTCCAATGGAAACAATCTAAATCTCCGTGGCTAGCTAGATACTCGGCTCTTCCTTCCAGCCGCTCACTTCACTTACAGCACTTCCATGCTATTTGAAACTAGGCGGTGAACTTTGTGCAGAGTGCAATTTGTTTGCAAGAGCTTGAGATGGGAGCAGCTGCCCACAGTTCCTGTTCAGCGGTTGGTGGAAATATATAAAATTGAAAACAAATCTTTGTAAAGTTGTATGAGAATAGACAGGTGCATGGCAGAACATGCAAGGATGAGACAAGAAAAAATAAACACCCACACACTGACAGAAATTGTAGTGCAGTGACATTTCAACAAACTGACAGGGCTCCAAACTTTTTACAATGGTTGCACCGATGCACTTAACTTATGCCATTATATAATTAAGGTGCACCCAAAAGCTTTTTCCTTTTGGCACCGCATTAATTAGTGTAACCAGTGAGTTTCTGCATTGTGTTTTGAAGAGAATGCTGTGACCTCTGACCGTGATCTCTTGAATAACAAATGAGAAAAACAGTGCAAAAGGAAAGAGAAAGTGAATGTTCAATGGATGTTGAACTAGTAGCAGAGATAAATAGTTGGTTTATCACCAACCTGTCAACAGTGCATTCAAAATTAATTGGGGATAACCCTCCCAAATAAAACAATCTGTTGACCCCTCAGCAAACCAAAAGTGACCCAGCGCCCCACATGATTCTGCTCAGACATGGGATCAACAGTGTTGGCATTTCAAATGAGATGGGAGATTACTGTGTGACGGCAGGAAACAACCAGAGCACTGCAAGTTAGCAAATAAAAGTAAACATCATTTGCAAATTGTAGCACAACGAATAAAATGCCTGGGTGATTATTGTGTCCAATATTTGGCATTTTTTCAATTATCGGTATCGGCAAATTACTGAACGAGTATTGATAAATTAAATGCTCTACATCAGGTCTGATTCAGCCTCCTCTCTCTGTCTGTCGTCACTCTGCTGTCTCAGAAATGTCTCTTAATCAGAGACTGCAAAAACTGAACAAGAAACACAAGCTGTTGGCACAAACCAGGATATTAGCTTCTCTCACAGTGGCTAAAACTATGCTAACGGCTAGAAGGCAGCCACAGATTAACCTGAAACAGAGTCTGGAAATCAATAATTAATAATTTTTCAAGATCTGGACCTTAGTGGGCAATAAAAGTGATAGAACAGTGAAATATTACGAAAATAGAGAACAGCAGCAGATGTAACTGCAGTAAACAAACTGATCAATCTCAGTGGATCCCACATTAACAGAGGAGAGCATCCTAATTTAATCACTCCTATTTCTGTTTTATATATTCAGTTATAGTCTCCCTTATTAATAAAGAAGTCTAGTTATGAATGACAGGTTCTCCGCCATTACATGCTGTTAAAACATTAGAATAAATGTATATCAGTTCCAAATATCGGCTATCTATCTTTCTTGATTACCAATAATCGGCATCGATATTGGCCCTAAAAAACAAGAACAGAAACAAAAACAAACAAACAAAAAAACATATCAGTCGATCCCTAATTAAAACCTTACAACAAGACAAACTTTGTACTTCACTATTGTCTCTAATAGGGCAAAAATATGCAGCTAAACCAGCACATCCAATGCTAGCAGCACCTGTAAGTCAAAGCACAGTGCAGGTTACCAGCTGGTAGAACTTCACAGAGCAGCAGAGGAATCAGCAACTCACAGAGCAGACGATCTGCGATGTAGCACAGAATGCGGGTGGGGAAAAAAATACCACTTCATTCACAGAGACAGAACCGCTAAATGTCAGGCGAACTGGTGCAACCAATAAAACAAAGTTTGGTCACACTTTACAGATTTCCGTTCGCATGTGTGACAAAAATGGTCGCACTCTGGAGCCCTGACTGACATTATGCGTTGACAGAGTTCAGAAGTTGGGAAGAGCCATAATGAGAACCATATGGATCAACACGCTGACACAATGAGCTGAAAGCTGCAGCGTTGATTCTCTGTGCGATTCACAGGCACAGTAACACTCTCACACAAAGAGATCATTTTCATTTCAAGCTATCATGTAATGCAGCTAAATGCATCATTAAAAGTGCTGAAATGTTATGTTACTCTAATTATTTCTTTGCTGTAACAAATCCTGATACCTGTTAAATACAACACTTGTCCTCAATCGGTAAAATCACGGTGGATGGTGTGTTTTTGTGTATATGTCAGAGGAACACAGAGTCACAATCAGCACCTTGCAAGGCTTGATGTAAATTTTGTGTACGCTCACGTCCCTAATAATCTCTCTGTACCAGGATGGCTCTCCTTTGTGTTATCGCTGTTATCACAACAAAGGAAGAGGGCGAACGCACATTATTAACATGCTACTTGAGTGCCTCTATTGCCCAAAATGCCTAGAGAGTAGCTGTCTGCAGTTCCACACATCTCTCTCTATACATTTTGTCAATGATACAAGGACAGAGTGTGCAAGGACACAGGAGATAGGAGTGTTGGGGTTCAGCCAAGGTTATTTCTTTCTCTTTTCTTTTTTTTAAATCTGAGGCTGTGCGCGCTCAATTACTCTTTCTCTATCTTTTTCTCACTCATTTTGGTCACATTTGCTGCCACAGACTGTCCTGCAACTACAGCTCCATACTGGCACCTGTTGATGAAAAGCAGCATAGCACACTCACACGAATGTGCTCACGAACAAGCACTCACACACAGAAAAAAAACACAGTCACGTCGCTGCCAATCCTGTCCATCGTTCCTTCAGAGATAGATTGGAGGAGTAATTCTAATGCGAAGGGCCTCTAGCAGGCAATGAGTCAGTGTAAGATGATTCAGGTACACACACACAGATCACAGTGGTGCAGCCAAATGCACAAACACACAGGGCAGATACTGATATTATCCACACATGCAGATCTTGGAGGATGCCGGACAAAGCCAGGTGGAGAGCTCGTGCTGCTCGGCTGAGGCCTTCTCGACCTAAATCTCAAGCTTTATCCAGGGGTCTAACGATTACCGGATATGTATCACAGAGCCAATATAATACTCAGAGATAGGGCTGCATTGATACAAAAGAGAAAAGAAATTTAGTTGGAAATTCATCAACAATTGATACAGCTGTCAAAAAAGCTGATTTACTCCTGTGCCTCTAGAGAGTAACTGTGTATATGCATGACCTTCCCATCTCCTGCCAAGTTCCAGGGGAAAAAAGACAGTGCTGTATAGAATAATAGAGCGCTGATTGAAGCATTACTTCCAAACTCAGCACAAGTAATAATGCAAGTGTGAGCAACTTGCATTATTAGCAACTACTAACTCTAAATGACACTGTCCCCTAATGTTTAACCTACTAGTAAATGCAACAACTGAGAGTTACTTTAATTAAACTTTAAATCCAGTATTTTCAACAGTGCTAGACATAAGGCCCTGGTGCTGGAAGGACTGTCCCAAATTTTTAAGGGTATCATGCCCACTGTGTGTCAGTACTGTGGCAGGAGAGATTAGTTTGAAGGCATGTGGTTTCAATCCAGTAAACACAATGATCTGATATGAATCATACACTCCATACTATCAAAGCTCAGCTCTAGAAGAATAACACTATCTCCTACTAAGATAGAGTTTTCCAACAGACATTATTGTTTCAAAGTCCGACTCGCACTGTTACTCTGTCTTCTGCTGCATCTGCAGTGGGTCGAGGCAACACGCCCCAACATCAGCGCAGATGAAACACAACAATTAGCTGCTACAGAGTAGACGAGACACAGAGAACAGGGTGGCCTGACTGGTCAGCTGTGTGCGTGGGTAGACAATTCAGGCTGGAGTACGAGAACAAAATGACCAGATGCACAGCCATAAAATCCACTTTTCATGTTTCGTCTGTGTAACTATTTTATTTCTACAAGTAAGTGTCTTCCCTTTGGCTTTGATTTAGTGGATAAAATTATAAAATGTAGCATAAACTCCTGTCTGCGAGCACAAAAAGTAGAGGCAGGATGACTTTGTAGTCACAGAGTTGTCTGCTTTATGACGTGCTGTTCTCGTTTATGAGAACAAAAGTCAACACCAAAAAGCACACAAGCAACATGAATGTCTCCCATCGCATTTAACTTTTGAATTTGGTTCCACACCGACAGAAAATCTGAAGCCTGTCACCTTTTGCAGCGGGATCAAAATCCCCGTTGAGAGGAATTCTGTTGTAGCTCTGTAAATTTCCCAGGGTTCACAGCAAGGCGCTTCTCAGTGAAGCCCTTGTTAGCTTAAAGGAAGAGACAGATGGAAAATCCCGCACATCAAAAGTCAACAACACAACAAGCCATGACACTTCCCAGCACAGACATACACACACAGTGAGCCGTCCTGACACTAACGACCTTTAGCCACCAGTGGATCCTGCTGAATTTTTGACTGTTGCTCGTTAGCAGCTGAGGCCTGTTAGACCAGGATTTTCTCCCTCTCCTCCGTTCCCCCACATCTGCTCATCTTCCTCCCATCCCTCAGTCTGGCTTGTAGCGGATTTTCCTGCGCTAACAAGGAGCGAGTAACAACGAGATGTGATAGGGGAAGGGCAGAGGTCAGAGGACATGGCATCCTCTGATACGGACGGTGACGGGAAGCAGAAGGACAAAGGAAAGCGTATGCGTGAGGATAAAGACTAAATCAAAACCTGTGCACGTTCTCGCCGCACACCTGTAACCCTAAAGCTGGAACGTTCCATCCCTGCACCACTGCCCTCACACATCAACCTGCCACTGACAGTGTAGGACACCCACCACCTAGTTAGCTTAGTTAGAAGTCAGCGTTGTCCTTAACACTGCGCCTGGGGACATCTTATGCACACACTTCCAAGAAAACAGACACTGACATTCAGCGAGTTGTTGATTTGATTGCACTCCTATCCTCGATAGTCGAATATTTCTTCAAGGTATGTTGCATTTTTAGTAGACAAAGAATAGTGACCCCCAGCCTATCTCTGAGAAACACACCTGTGTGAACCAAGCATTTTTAGCTTTGTACTGTTTCCTCTCAAAATCTTTGCTCTGAGCCTCAGTTTTGCTGTATTTCAAGGATTCTAGGACTCGTCTGTTACTTCTTATTTATATAAATGTTTTCTGAATGAAGGAATGATTTGCCTTGAGGCGATATCTGATAGCTTTTTTAATGTTTAAAATGAAATAATACCAAACATTACAACCAAAAAAGACAATTTTTTCACTGAAATATTTTAAAAATACTATTTTCAAGTGCTTGCTGACTATTAAAAACTTAATCACCCAAATTTGCAATTCACAGCGACAAGCAGTGGAATTTAAATGACAAAGAATCGTTTTATCTTTAGTAGATTTTTAAAAAATTAACAAGAAACACCAAAGCCTTGATGTTACTGAAGCACTTGAATATCATCGTCTCATAAATTCAGCAGCGAGTGCCGCAGCAGGATCCCATCATTTTGCTCCTGAACTGGTATTTGGTGCTTAACAGGTACTCATTTCAGACTGTTATCGTGTGTGTGTGTGTGTGTGTGTGTGTGTGTGTGTGTACATTTTTCTAGCTGCAGGAGAAGATCGATAGAACAAACAGAAAGGGGACATTGCTCTTGGTTACCTTCGTCGAAGTCTGCATCGTCCTCGGTGTGCTGGGGGAAGGGGAAGCAGTTGGTGATCTCCAGCCGGTCGTCGACTACCAGGCCCAGCAGGACGCCCTGAACCACCTCGCTGCCCTGGCCCTCTTCCTGGTAGTGCTTGATAATCTTCAGCACCACCTGTGAAAGCAGAAAAGAGCAACATCACTGCCACAACAGAAGAGAGGCAGAGAGTGAGGTAAAGAGGCTTCATCCTGCTCTCAATAACAATTTCCAAAAAGCGATTTCATTGAACCAGAGCTCATTTATTTATTGTGCCAATTTTGTGGGAGATATGACATTTTTTTTGTTATTGTATTTCATCATCCTTCCATTTGTGTTCTCTAATTCAATTGTGTCTCTGCTCATCATGTTGATTTGTGCTCATTAGCCTCTGCTGGGGTTATTTTGGTCGAGATGTTTTTTTAAAGCCAAGTGGGTCCCTTTGTAGATCCTTGTATTCATTTCCTTTCTCTGTTCTTTTACACATTATGTTTAATTGCAGTAAAAATACATCCAACAAATTTCTTAACATCAACAGGGAATAATGTGGACAATGATGTGCATTTCTAGTGTACATGAAACTGTACTCTAATGTGTAGAAAGGTTCTATAAGATAATAACACAGACTTACAATTGTATTAAGAAATATTGTACATAAGGACATTTTCGAAATTAGGAAGGTTTCCATTATGACTTTGCTTCTGTGAAACACACAAGGAGCTAAACGGTGACCCGACTGGGAAGACTATGCTAAATATACCACACAGCCACATTATTAAAACCACTGAAAGGTGGAGTGAATACCACCGACTACCTCATTACAAACAGCACCAGTCAACGGGTGGAATATATTAAACAGAAAGTGAGCAGTCAGTTTCTGAAGTTGATGCGCTGGAAGCAGGAAATGTGAAGCAGGATTTGAGCAACATTAAATTATGCTAAATTGTGATGGCTAGATGACTGGTTCAGAGCATCTCCACAATGCCTGTTCTTGAGGGGTGTTTCCCTCATTCAGAGGTTAGCACAAACAAATAGCGGTCCAAAAAAGAACAACTGGTGAATAGGTGACAGGGTCATGGACGCCCAAAGTTGAAAGGGTCGTGTGAAGGGCTACAGTAGTACTTAGCTGACAACCTTAAAGCTGGCTATGATAGAAAGCAGAGTGCAGGAGACCAGCTAGCCACTGTCCACTGCCAAAAGTGCCTGAAATGGGCATGTGAGCATCACATCTGGACCATGAAGTGATGACAGACGGTGGCCTGGTATTATGAATTATGTTTTCTTGTACATCATGTGGACGGACGGTTGCTTGAGGATGTACTATGGGAGGAAAGCAAGTCGGCGAAGACGGTGTGAAGCTTCGGGCAGCATTCTCCTAGAAATTCATGGAATTCATGTGAACATTACTTTGACAGATCTCACTCCGATCTGTTGGATGTGCTGGAAAAACAAGTCTGATCAAAGGATGCCCCACTTCACAACATCCAGGACTTAAAGGATCTCGTCTGTGGTACCTGATCCCACAGGGGACTTTCAGGGGTCTTATGGAGTTCATGCCTTGATCGGTCTGAGTCATCTTGGACACAATATTACACACTGTGGATGTCTAATGCGTAATTCCCCAACATACTGGAGAATTAAAATATTATAAATATGTATAATACACAGGGGTTCAAGTGATTCTTGCAGTTTCACCACTACTTTTAATATGTGCAGTGAAAGCCTTCAATTTTGTTACAGAATCACTCAACACACACCGACTTGTAATACAGAAGATGCACTCTGGCCATTTGAAATGTGAAATAAAACATAATGAATTTGGTCCCCTATCTGGTGACACATGCATCCAGGCAGGCCTGTCTCCCCTCCAGCTCACAGAATAATGATGTAGTGAATGTACTTTGGTGTGATGGATCACAAGAATGAACTGGATGTGCAGATCTTACATAAATACTGCTGCATTGCATTGGAAACAGTTCTGTATTTTGGAAAAGCAAGTGCTTGCCATTTGTCTGTGTGCAGCCCTTACAGGTAAAATTTACCCTGAGCTGCTTCATTATCTCCACTCTTGAAAACTATTACAAGTTAAAAAAATAAACTTGTCAATGCTGCCAAAATACAAAATATGTTAAGGTGGCACTGTTTCTGCTGTTACCTCAAATCTAGTTTGGCACTTCTGCACTGTAATATCAACGGTGAGATATGTATTATCTTCCTGTCTAATTTATTAGCCTTACTACAACATGCTACCTAGTTTGCTGGTTTTATAGTACAGAGTTAAGAGCACAACAAGTTCTCCTAAATGGTGGATGCAGCTTATGTGGACTTGTTGAGAAAAGGGGTAAATACATTTCATTTCAAAAATTCCCAGGCTACATTGCTCTAGTTGGTAGCACACTGCATAAGTTGATGTGTATGTTACCTAGCAACATTGGCCTTCAAATGTCATTCATCCACTTCCAAGGGAACCACCCACCGAGGCCCGAAGCTTTAACACCGCTTCCTCACATTTGACAAAACTGTTTCTTTTTACATCTCCCACAAACTAAGAACTCTGATTTCAGTGCAGCTGGGAGCATACGCCACATGTTGCCCAGAACATCCACCACCTCACTGAACACCCTTTACATCCACACTAAGTTGCATAATAAATCCTTTGCCACCATCCTGCACTCTTCACTGGCCACTAAGCTCTTACATAAAAATGCAAAATTGCCAAATCCCCCTTGTTATGTTAAGAGGAAATTCTGGGACAAGTTACTCAGGCAATCACTGACTGTGGTTGAGTGCTGGAGCCAGCAGTGGTAAGCACCACCTGCAGGCTCCAACACTGGTGCATCACTGATCTTGAGTGCATACAAAAGGCCAGTTAGTATTCAGCACAGCTTAGCAATTTACACTGGAGAGAGAGAGAGAGAAGAGGCGGCACACATAAAAATTTTAAGAAAAATGCTACCTTTGTACGGTGGGAGGGTATTTTTGGACTTGTACTCTGATATCCCACATCATCGTGCTTCATCTGGACAGAGAGTCCATGCATCATCGTGTGCATTTAATTTTTAATGCCAGATAAAAATGGGCCAATAGGACAAGCCTCCACGTGATTCAGGAGCCGATTTAAGCTCTAATACTGTGTCAATCACACTAAGGACAGCGAGGAAGGGCTACCACGCACTGCTACACACTCACACACACCAACCCATCAAAATGCACAATGACCAGCAAAAAAAAGCAAAGCTATGGCAAAGAGCAGAGAATAAGGCAAAGCGTCTAAAGGAACAGGAACAAGACAAAAAACTGAAAAGCATAGTGTGGAGGGGAAGAGCATAAATCACGCTGATAACAGTGTGGGCAGGTCACAGCCACAGGCATTAATAATACACACATACACATACACACAGGAGCAGGGTGGCAGCCATAGAGCCACACTTACAAGAAAACACCCAGCACCACCATAAGGGAACCCTTACTGGTCCCAGCTGCTGCCACACACACATACATGCATGCACGCTGTCCTGGGAGATGATTTATTTCAATAGAGTGCCGGACCTGTCATGCAACAAGTAAAAGAGCTAGAGGCGGCAGAAGAGAGACGATATGGGGTGGAGCACGGGGAAAAACAAATCTCATTCCCTGCCTGCCTGCCTCGGCTTTTCTGACTGAGAGGGGAGGAAGGTCTGAGCAATAGGTCGGTGGGGAGAGAGAGAGACGGGAGGAAAGAGAGGGAGGAAAAATGTATGAGTGAGAACTCGATGGGGGAAGGTGGCAGAGCAGTATTAAAAAAAAGAGAGAGGAAGGAAGGAAATGCAACAATGAAAATGTGAGACGGAGAAACCAGACGGATGAAGAAAATGATGACAAAAGAGAGCAGGAAGACGCTAAGTGATGGCGAGCAGAGCAGACAGGTGTGGAATGGCAGCGAGGGAGGCCAAGGAGAGATCCAGCAGGGGAGAGGAAGGCTACAGTGCAAGTCCTCGGGATCGGCAGTGCTGGCTGCTTTACAAAGCCCCCCATGCCCCCCCTTTGAGCTTTGGCTCCCTTTTCTGCCAGCAAATAGCTTTTCTAGTCTCCCTCCATCAGTGAGAGCAGATAGCACGGATACACAATGCTTTCAGCTATCTAACTCTTGGCAATCTGTTCATCACACACTTAAATAGTGTCCGTCTGGGAAAGGAGAAGGTGAGAGATGGACAATCGGCCAAAAACAACTCCAGTAAGGTCAAACAAATAGAGTTAAATTCAGGCAGTGTTTTAAGAAAACTCCTGACTCCACAGAAATGCTTTAAAGAGGGGGATTGAAGAGGCATCCGGACTACAACAAAGGGAAGGAAGAAAGGATGGAGGTTTTAGTGGATTTGTAGTACAGGCTTCCTGGTTCTAAGTAAATGCCATCAGGTATTGTAAGCAAAGCCTGGAAAGCTCCAAGTTTGTGAAAACCTGCATACACACACATATATACGGGCTAACTCCTTCCTGTACTGTCTTTTGCTGATACTCTGACTCACACACACAGCTTTATTGATCTAGCTCACCAGCTGCTAGCCCAGTGAGCTCACCTCATGTGGAGAGGCCCAAGATTGATATGTGGACAGCGTATTATAAATCAACAAGCTTAAAATTGAATTGTGCAAAATCAATTGCTGACCAAATCCCCCGTTGGCTTCCTTTAATTCTTATCATAAATCTTCTCCCTCACTCACACAAAAGGGCTTATATTCCCACCACAATGGGGCTCAAGTTATGAGCAAGTACAGCAAGAGAGACGATCCCGTAATGAGTTTTCTTTTTGCACCGCTGAAGTATAGACAAACTCTACACTCCACGTTGGCTGTAGTATACTTGACAGAAAGAAAAAACACTTTTGTGTGGTATGAGTCATCTGTTGGGTTAAGCCATGGATGAAGACCACCGCAGATTCTCACTTCATCTGCCAGCTTCCGCCTGCTGGCTTTGTGAGATCTTCCTCAAACATGTTTGATTTTGTTAGGCCAAGTCTGATTTGTAATGTGAAGTAGTCCAGTACTAATATCTGACAATCAATGACCCTGGTAACAACCAATAGGAGGTGTTACTGCAATGTAGGGAAATAAATAATCTGGAAGGAAATTGAGCTGTAACCACAACACCTGCTTGCACAAATTAAAATCTGCCTTCTCTGCTGTTTATTAGCTGCGACTCGACTTTATTTGCAGCAATGGTTTTTACATCAAATAAGATGACATCTTGTCAGGATCAGCCCACACAAGCATGCAGTTACAAATTAAGTTACAGATACCTCCGGAATTTCACCATATGCATCAGCTCTGTAAGGATGTAATTATAATTAAGGTTTTCTAAGAATCAAACCCAACTTTTGGTACAATTTATGGTCAGCATTTTACAGCAGCAGCCAGTCAACATATTTACGTTCAACAAATACTTCTCTATAACGTATTTTTATTTTTTAGGGGTATGGTTTGGCATTCCTACACTGGATTTAAATTGCTTTCACATCTATGTGGAATATTATTGTTTATAATTTGACCATATTTGATATTAGCCTCACTGTTTTCTGTTCATGTCTTTACTCCTGTTGCTGTATCAGAACTGAATTCAGTCTTTGCTCATACAAACTCAACATTTTCTACTGCGGCTGCCTCACATCAAGAGCAAGCCACTGACAAAACGTGGGTGGTTTTTATTGTGAAGCAACCATAGACAGATCATGCTTAAATGTTTTCTATATTTTCTATAAAGTAACTGAACAAGAAGCAGCACCCAGTCAAATACAGTAGCCAACAGACTGCACACCTCCAAATTCTCAGCAAGGTAACCAACTTAACTGTGGCCTGCTGTTGTATGAAACCATGAGGCACATGAAATCTGGTTATTGTTGACCGACTTTTTTTTATTATTTTGATATTTCAACAATCCAACTTTGTTCGACGGTGCGAATACACCAGCTGCACTTCTGCCATATTTTTTGATCCTGTAATCGCTCAGTCAGTGTCTGATTCAGGATCAAATCACACTTGATACATCAAAGGAACCCCAGGTGTCACCAAATAAGCCAGTCCAGGACTGATTCCAAATTATAGTAGATACCTGGTAAACATCAAGTGTAGATTCTGTACTAGGAAGAAGTACAGATGGGAACATTCCACATAGGATTAGTAAACTATTTCCTGTGTCCATGGCAGCTAAAGTATTCGAGGCATATGTAAAATCCTCAGGGGGAGAAGGGACTGTTCTGGCTGGCAGTGTTGTTCCTATATTTGCTGAAAACAGAAATTGACTTGTCACATGCAATGTATGGATTAAACTGGAGCTACACAATATTGGAAACAACTGGCATTGCAGTATTTAGTTTTTCTGTGATATTTGCTGTGATGTGAAAAATAGAGGTAATAGACGAGATAATTTTCACCAGATGACTTGAGTAACTGTTTGGAAATAATTTATCATTTCAGAATGATTTGGGTGATTTTGTAGGGGAGTGAGTCTGAATCAGCAATAAAATATAATTTTCACAAAAGCTGCAAAAAGCCATTTGGAACTGTTCTCATATGGTACAAATCTGGCAAAGGCATCCAAAATAGTTTTGTTGCTTTGGATGACATTCAGATCTGGCTTTGCTCTCATCACACGGAGCTTTGTGGTGCTGATTTTAATAGCCAAACAAATTAGCTGTGTTGCTTCGGCAATTGCAAGACACTGCCGACGGAGTACTGGCTTTTGGTCAACATCATCCTTTCTGTATCCAATTATGCACTCCATCCGTTAACATACGAGTGTGGCTTCTTTTTGCAACCAGCTATACATTTTCAGTGTTTACCTCCTTGCCTATTTTGCTGTCCACATGTGGAGCCTGTATGCTCCTCAATTCAAGAACCCTTCAATTGAAATCATTTATGACGGTCTTCTCTTGGTCATGGAAAATGAGAATTGTGTGAGTTTTCTTTTTATGTCAAGTAGCAAAAAAATGTTTCTAGCCCTCAGAGCACTCATATCTCAATACCAAAATGTCTCGCACAGAACTGACTTCTCCTAAATTCTTGGTACATGAGTATGGTTATTATCTGACGTGCATCATACGTCAGAATAAAGTCTATTTCAAACAGAAGCAATTGTGTGATCTCAGTAGGTGTTTAATAGAAGCCATTGCTGTGCTGCACTTCACTCCCGTGGCAACATCAACCACTGAAGTCTCTTCAAAAGCAAGGAACAATCCAATTCTACTACACAGCAGCAATGATGCTGTCTATGGGCAACCCTCCAGCTAAACCTCTGACAGACGGGTCATGACGCAACACAGCAGCAACTGCTGCATATCAATGCATTCAGGTGAAACGCATTTCATAACTCTGGCTGAAATAGACACCCTTCCTACAACAGTCTGGATCCAAATGAGGTCACGCATTAAACGGTTCTTGACTGTTTTTAATTTAAGTGCTGTGATTAAAGTATTTGGTCGATAAGGCTGAGAAAATGAGTTAAGGAAATCTCATTAGAGGTCTAAATAATACACACTGAGGTGAAATATTTAGATTTGAAATTAGAGCCCAACACTCTAGGGCAGCTTTAATGAGCAAGATAAAAGGAAAGCAGCAGCTGGCAAGTTAAAGTCCTGCTAGTGTGTTCAGGCACACCAGGAAAATAAGCTGCTTTGTGTCCAGTGCAGTTCAGGGCAGGAGGAGGGAGAATGTAAGAGCACAGCAGTGAAGCAAGTTTGTCCTCTGCTGTTTGCACGGTGGTACTACAGAATATCAAAGTGGATTTGTTTTGTTATAAGTTCAGTTTCAACACGCGCCACAATTAATTTATTAATGATAACTGGGCAGAGATTAGTAACACGTCACTGAAGCAACCATAACTATAAAAGCAAAAATGTACAATAACACAAAGCAACAAATCATTTCAGTACATGTGTATAAGAACCCTACAGCCAGAAACAGAAGTGTTACCATACACTCACAGACAATAGTTCACCAGATCCCAAAATAATCCTTTAGAGTGCCCAAATCCCCCGAAATTGTTAATAATATTTAGTCTGAAAACTTCCACAGTCAGTTTCAGAGGTAAGTATCTCCCAAAGCATTTCATCATGTATGACAACATTTCAAAAGGCATGAAAATAGATCAGACAACAACAATCCTTGATGAGAGGCAGAACACAGTGCACGCTGGGTTATTAATAATGCGCATTTTTAGACTAAGAAACAAAATAGTGTTGTTTTCAAATCAGTGGATTTTTTTAAAATGAGAAATTAGTCAAAATCCCAAACCATTTAGATGTAATACATTTTGTTTGAGAGGCACATAGACCTTCTGTGATAACTGTAACACTCATTCAACCTTTTCTTAAGTAGAGTGAGATAGGCGAGGCGCTAAAATCTAAAAAAATGAGCCGCGGCAATGGCTGTTCGGATCCAATTGAGGATGAATATACTTTGGGGGGGAGGGAACTGGGGG
>OMNN01024630.1:0-12857 GCA_900302755.1 Chromis chromis
TTATTATTAACTCCCAACCAGTCAGTTTAGAACTGATGAAGCCTCTTGGATGAGAGGTGAAATGTCTTCGAGCTAACTGAAGCAAGTCCAGATGCTACGATTGAAACTACGAAAACTTTTACTGAATTTGTATGTAAAAGTTCTTCACTCTAGCTTTAGGAGGAAGCCGTTGTGCACAGTCTTTCCTCACACAAACTCTGAACTTTAAGTTGTTCATTTGTTATGAAACCAGCTGAAGACCCACCATAAGATGACTTTCAAATATTGATTACGGACATACATTAACTGTATTTTGAGTTTTGAACTTTTTTCTGTTTCTTGTCTTTAAAGAATCATTTGTTGCACTGGGCTGATGATGAATCATGTGACCTCATCTGTTTAGTTGGTCCAAACACATATGATCTGTCCCTTGGGAGCATTACAGTGTTACAAATGGAGAAAGGCCCTCAGCCAAGCCAAACAAACTACACTACTACGTTTCTTTGTAATCCAGCACTTAGCATCCATTAGCATTTCCTATTGTGCTAATGATACTGAATGGGTTTGCAGAATGAAACTTGCTGTCCCTGAATGAACCTGATCAGGTGTGTGTTGTGCAATGCAAGTAAGATCGCCATGACAACCCTGTGTACTTGATGTCGGAGCATAGAAGCGATTGACTGCTGACGGAAGGGGCTTGATTTGTCAAGAGATCCTTAGCCCACCTGGTCGAGGCAGAGGCTGTGAAATGCCTCTTTGAAGTAGGGCAGAATAGACTCAAATAATTGATCTTTTCAAACTGACTAACAAGGCATTCTTAGACTTTATCAGAAATAGTAACATAAAGGGAGATCTGTAGCAGCTGCATGATCACAGATTGTCAGTACACAAAGTTAAGTACTGAATTTTGTGTTTGTAGCAGCAGCAACAAACGAATCTTGTTGAGTAGCAATTTATATTTGTCTTGGTGGGTGAATCTTGAAACAACCCAGGGCAACACAGTGTCTCTTAGACTGTGCAGTTTCACATTATCTTCTATATCTGATGTGATCTTTTGTTATTCTGTGGTTTGGGGTTTTCATAGCTTATCTCTGATGTGCCAAAATGTTGATGCTTATCATATTTCTGGCTTTTGGATGGAGATTTGTGATAAGCATCAGTGCTGACATGAGGATTATGTTGTATTATATAAGGGAAAGGAAGTTTTTAATATCATGCCCATGTGGGTGGTCGTTGTTCCTCTTCCGTTTAATGGTGTCATCTGTCAGCTCAGATATTACTGCATCCCATACTTGCCATGACTTTGGTTTCTTGTAGATCACGTTTGCATAGTACTATGTTCAACATTTCCAAAAGTACCTGTATGCAGTTACAATCAGCAACCCCATACAAGTCTTGCATGATCAGTTATGTCATTACAGCTTTTGCTAGAACTCCTCCTGGTGCTCACATTTCTATCCTAACAACCACAACTATGATAATATTTCCTTGAGGGTAAGCCGATCCGGAGAATGTTGCCTCTGTGATGTCCGCAGTCTGTGAAGGGTGCAGTACGAGTTTCCCTTCAGGGTGCAGTACTCGCACATAGCCAAGCACAACAAGGGATTGATCCACTGGAGGAAGTGAGAGCATGTCACCATCAGAGCATGAGAAAGGAGCAGGACAGGAACCTCAGCATGGCCTTCCTCTGACAGCCAGCCCACCTGGAAACAATGCATTTGGCATCATTTCAGCGGTTGTGGTCTTTCCATGATTCTAGATATATTCGGTACCCCGGTGCTCTTTGCTCATTTTTACTTTATTAGGCCTTAATTTTGTGCTCAGGGCGTGATTGCTACTAAATAGTGAGGAAAATGTGTCAGGAAGAGATAATGTGTTCATCCATCTCGGTGTCATTGCAAGAATTCAAGCTCAGTGAACTGACCAACTTAGGAAGTCCCCAGCACTGTGACGTGTGAAGTGGTGGTTTTGGGTGTTGTTTAGTTTAATAGTCTGGCTGAAGAATGTTACAAGATACAATCTAGGAGCTTACTGTGTCACTGGATATGAAGTGTTGATAAAATATGACTTAACAATATGCTTTATGATGTTTAACTAATTTCTTACTCCTCTGTGAGTTTGTCATGAGTTGTATAAAGTACGAGATGGGATGAGCCTTTATTGATCCCATAGCAGGGAAGTTTGTAGTATTATAGCAGCAAAGAGGATAGTGCAAGTGTGTAGGGAACATCTGCAGAAAAAGTAGAAAAACAACAGAAAATATACATAAGTGTTGTTGATATTGTACAGATTCTTTCATTTGTGGAAAGTCAGATACTGAACAGATTCCTCTAGACATGGAAAATAACACTATTACTAGGGGTGGGAATCACAGGGTACCTCACGATACAATACGATACAGTGATACTGCAATAATCGATATATTGCAAGACAATCGCATAACGATACATCACGATATCTATAACTGAAAAATACAAAATGTCTGTAAAAAGGTTAAGTTCAGTATTTAGAAAGGAAGCTTTGCTTTAAACATTGTATTAATGGCTGCAGGCTGACCTTAAACGTTAGCTGCATCAGCCGCTTTCTCGGTGAGGAGTTCAGGATGGTGGCGTTGCAGGTGGGTTTGCATGTTCGTGGTGTTGCCTGTGTACTTTAATTTTGTGAGGCAGTTCTTGCATAGGGCATAGTCTTTGTAGAGCTTTCTTGTTCCCTCAATGTTGCGAAAGCCGAAATGGATCCACACTTTAGACTTAAACGTGGATGGGGCGTCTCTTACGGTAGCGTTGCTGTCCTCCATTATACCTAAACAAACTCTTATTAATCCTAAGATGGCGGCACATACGGACACAGCGGCTCACGGCTCCATGTCTCGGTGCATTCCTTAATTTCGTCATGCTCCATGTATGATGACATTAAAGCATTCTATTCTATTCATCGGCCAATTAATTTCCGCTCAAGTCTCCTTCATTCATGTGATAAATGCCATCGTGTGGAGTCATTAAGTAGTGACGCAGGGGAAATGGCAGCTGGCAGGGGAATCTGGCAGGGTTTAGAGCGCTTTATTAGAGCCCCTTATTATATTAATTAAAGTATCCATATTTGGCGCCAGTGTATCGATACTCATATCGCACGAGGAGGGACGACGATATATCGCTGTATCCATATTTTGTCCCACTCCTAACTATTACTCACGTCTACACATTGAAAAGCAATGGTATTGCACAGATTCTTCCATGAGTAGCAATACTAATGCTGAAGAAATACTGATATTGCACAGATTCTTATATATGTAGAGAAAATTATTTTGTACAGCTTTAGAATGTACAAAATATTCATAATGCACAGGTTTGAAAGTCTCTCCTTACCTGTTGTTTTTTTTATTTATTTGAGATTTACTTACTTAATAATTTTAAATAATTTTCCTCTGCATTCACAGTATCACTCAATGATAAACATTTTTAATGAGAGCAACTTGAAGTTGAAAAGCTTGAGCATACATTTTCTTTTACTTGATCGCTATTTCAATAAAGCCAGCTCTTTCAGTAATTATTTTAATATGCAAGGGAGCTACTCAGACAAGGTGGGAGTCAACAGCTGAATAAGAAATTGATTTGAGAGGCTCAAAGGTGTCTGGCAGTTTGATTAAGACCTCTCTGTTGATGTGTTGACAGTTTAGCTTCATGGCCTTGAGACATTAGGTCTTTTTCACATATTCACTGATGCATTTCAGTCATCTGGTCTCAGAAAAACTGTGCTACCAGATTGAATTTGCTGTACCTTTTCCTCCTCGTGTGAGCAACTGATCATTTAGTATGCTTTTCTCGTGTGTCATTTTTCCAACTGTTATTTTAATCCTGGAGTCAGTGTGATTGTTTTGAAAGCAGACTTACCACAAAGCCTGTGATTTGACAGTGTATATGCTAATTCAAGAAAATGTCAGTCACAGCTGCTCAGGCTTAAGGGTCCACTCAGTGTTAATGTTGAATTATTTTTTTATCATCCTTTATGGTGTACAGTATTCTGTTGGTGCTACTGAGCCATGGCATCAGACCTACTGTTGCTGTATTGTTGCTTTCAACTGCTAGGATTGACTGTTCTGCTTGAGTCACGGTACATTTTGCAGTTGTAGCTTTGTGTACATATTTGTCTTAAGTATATTCATGTTTGATGTTTGATTGGGAGGTCATACTAGTAACATGACACAGGACTGTTAGATAGATTAGTAATTAAGTAATTAAACTTTCATCTATTGTAGCCAAAGCTGAGGGTCTCCATGCTTTTGTGTGTGTTAATGTTAATGTAAATTGAATATCATATCCCAAAAGCAATTTGAAGACGTACCCCTCGCCTCTGGAAACTTGTGATGAGCATTTATCACTATTTTGGGACATTTTATAGACCAAGTGATTTCACCTAATTGAAAAAAATTATCATGATATCCACTGATTATAAAAGTAATGATTAGTTCCAGTACCATGCAGTGTAGGACATTTTTAATGTGATAAGATGGAGGAAAGGCTTACTTTTAAGAAACATGGTTTCTCGGTGGATTTATATTTTACTTGTAGAATTTTTTATTTATTTTTTATCTCTCAGCTACCACTTATTAAGTGAGAGCAATAAAACCCCACTTTCTGCTTAATCAGTTTGAGGAAAGAAGTGGTTCTTTGCCCGTGTGCCACAAATGTAACTCAGAGACGAATTATTCTCGCTGAGAATTGGATGACCTCGGTTTCTAAGACTTTCACCCTTCAACACATTGGTTCATTACATCCAGCTGTCACCCTCTTCATGAAATTTTCTGCTTTCTAGAGCTCTTATTAGCCTTCAGTGTGACCCAAGACAGATGTGATCACTCATGTCCGTCATGGCCGTGCTTGTCCGTTTGGATGAAAACAAATTCTCAAAGAGAGGATGTGAGAAAATGTCGGCCTGCTTTTATCTGTCCTCCTCTGCCTCGGTCCCACCCTGGAAGTATCAACTGCAGCTGTCTAAATGGATACACAAAACATATCCAAACATCTCTCGTGTCACGGGAGTTTGCTTACTGAATGTATCACCTGATGTAACATTCAGCCCTACCTATATTTTCAAACTCATTTCCAGAGAAGGGTGCGGTAGATGTTTGACAAAGTAAACCTGAACAACAGAGAAAATGGAACATGACAGTGAGCAGGATAGTGGTGGTTTTTGGAGAGATGAGGAGTCAAAAGGAACTGCAGAGAACACTTTCCTCTCTCTGAGATGACACAATGGCAAATGTGGGAGAGCGGATGCATAAGTTTGCTGTCGGGGTTAAAAAAGCAACACAGGAGCATGTTGTCCCGAGAAAGACAAAGGGTTTCAGAATCCAGCCACACACACACACATCCAGCAGTCCAGGCATATGTTGGATCTCGTGTAATCTCTGTTGGGATGAGTTATACACAGAAATGCCTGGCAAGATAAACATTTGTACTGTAATACTGAGAGGAGGGGGTGAAGATGAGGACAAAATGATGCTTCTACTGGACAATAGATGACATTGTTAAAACAGAATATGTACACAACAGGTGGGCAGATTGTTCTGCATTACAAAATTGATGAACCTTTATTGTTGTATAACCATACCTAATTATTTTTAATGGAACCACATTATATCACACATGCACCGCTGTTTGATTACATTATCATTCTGTCCATTTTTCTTTGGTGAGTGGTTTAAAGAAGATACCATCAAGCTTGAATGTAATGCAATTTATTACCTGTTTAGATTCAGACAGCAGTGAAGGGAAAGAAATACATCACTGTGATGCATAGACATGAGTTGCATCCCATGTAGTGTTGTTCCTGTGACAGGACCAATATAACTAAGTGTTTATATTTCTCAAACTATTAGAGTGAAAAATATAGCAAGAGAAATTCATCGCACAGTATACTCAATATAAGGTTACGGCACACAATTTGATTAATAAAAAAACCCCATGTTTACGTATCTTGTCTGGTCATGGTTAGTCTGTCTCCTCATAGCAAATCTTTATCACGGTCTCTGTGGGTGTTGGCTCCAAAATGTTAATGGATTGGATCCACGGTTAATAGATTCCTTTGTTTCTGCCGCCCACAGAAGGAAACTTGTGACTTTTGCTTGACTAATATATTTCTCATGTGGTGACCTGAACTATCCAGTTATCCTATTCCAAACTTCCCTCTGCCTCACATACATAGGGTGTACAAAGAAAGCTCATATTGTAGAATGTGATGCTGGTGTTAATTATTGCTGCAGCTTGCTTATCTGGTGTTTTATTATTTTTGTTTCCACAGTGACAAATAAGAAACCGTCCCACGTGTCCCTCACGAAGGTCAAGCAGTTCCAAGGATCTTCTGCCTTTGTAAAACGGTCTGGGTGGACAATTGACCAGCTACGGCAGGTCAACGGCATTGACCCCAACAAAGTATGTCATTACTAATTCCCTTCAACCACTGCTGTTAATAGAATGAATAAAGCCAGGGACAACTGTAGGCTTATCACGAGTATTGCTGCTACACAACAATATATTTTTTTTGTGTCCCCATTTCACTACTGTTTTCCCTCACTGTTTCCTTTCCCTTACATCACACTCTCACCTCTGACTCATGTTTCCCGTTTGTCATTTACTTTCCCAGGACTGTCCAGAGTTTGACCTGATGTTCGAGAATGCTTTCGACCAGTGGGTTGCCAGTTCAGCAGGAGAGAAGTGCACCTTCATTCAGATTCTTCACCACACCTGTCAGCGTTACAGCCCAGCACGGAAACCGGAGTTCGTCAACTGTCAGTCCAAACTGCTAGGGGGTAAGACATAAAAATTAAAACAAAAACAAACAAACAAAAAAACACTTCTAACTGCCCTTTGTTAATATGTCTGTTCAGAACCCAGTGGCTCCACAGTGCCAGATTCACTGCTGTCAAACTGTGCTGTAAGCCAGTCTGAATCTAATTATGTGTGATGACAACCAGCACCTGGTGTGTATGAAAATGTATGCTTATTCCTTGTACACAGCATCTGTTGTGTGCTATGCTGAAGTGAGGTCAAAGAGGGTGTCCAACAGAATACATCAGCTGTGATTCAAAGCATCTGACACGGATCAACTGGTTTTACAGCACATTGAAATACTCAATGCAGCACTAAATAATAATTTTCACTAATTTGTGATGTTGACACATTTGACTGCGTGCCTAATGTGTGAGACTCATTATTTCCATCAAAATAACATTAAACATCACAGTAAGAGATATAACAGCCAGTAATATTAAAACAGTGAGGAAAAGCAGTCAACTGAAAGCTAACCTCTCCCTTTACAAATATTATTCATTACATGCACAACTAATACGTATGCATCAAACAAGCCATCCCGTAATAAACTGTCAAACATTCCAGCCATGTAAAATGTAAATGTAAAACGTCAAAATTGGTAATTTCCTGCCATAAATATGTTTTGTTTACTGTAGGAGGGTTATGGTGAAGGTGAGAATGCAGCATCCTGGGTTGCTTAATCAGATATTGATCTGTTTACCCCCAAGCCTCATCTTTGAGCAATATTCAACCTGTTGTTTTATTCATGGCATTATAAATGGGAACACATCCCCTACCTGCCTCCTGCACGGCGTCCATCTGCCGCACATACACAGGAATCAATTACCAGAAATAGATATTTTTGACAGCAAGTAAGTGTGGACTTTGCTGGATTTTAACTTTCAGCTGTTGAGCTGCCAATTAAACCTTAATGTGAGGAAAATCAAGAATTAATGGCAACCCAGAGTCTCTTTGTTATTAATATTGTACTGTGTGAAAGCATTCACTCCTTATGCTTAAAAGAAAAGACATTTGGGGGAAATTTCAGGGTATTACTGAACATATAATATAAAGCAGAGGTAAATCTATGAGATATATATGTGTGGAGACTTTCAAATGTCCTTTTTTCTTACTGTGTGTGTGGGAACCAGCTATCTATTCATTTATGATAAAGCTGACAGTTCTTTCCAACATTCTGTTACATTACTTCGACCTCCCTCCTACTCTAAAAACTATGTCCACATTTAATTCTCTTCAACTGACCTTTGTGGATACTATAGTCTCTGTATGTGTAGGCGGGAAGGTATTGGTGTCCCGAAGAGCACTGAACCCGAGGCTCTTTAGAGTAGGATGGATTATAGAGTGCAAGTCTTGCATATCAACCGCACGCCTCCAGTAGATCTGACAATTACTAGTACAGGCCCTGTAGCATTGTTTTAGCAACACAAAGTGCAAGAAACTTGTGGATTGTAGCACTGCCCATTATGTAAATGCTTGCAATATGAATGAATTGACCCACAAAAACTCTGTGTGCTATTTGAAATGCACCGTAGAAGCAGCTATTGATATCCTGCAGTAAGTGAGATCGTTGACCAGTGTCTGATAATAGACTCCTGGATCTTGGTGTGTAGAGGAAGCTGAGCATGATAGATGAAAAACTTGACAGTTCGCTATCCACATTCTGACAAGAGGAACAGAGAGGATGCCAGCCTGCTGCCACTTCTGTCCACTCCAGTTTAAGTCTCACACCAGTGCAAAACAAAAATCATGACGCTGCTCAGGTGTGGGACCATAACTGTGGGAGACTCTATCTGCAGAAGCACTTGAAACGGCAGACCCCCTGCAAATGTAAAACAGATAATTAATGCACATAAATTTGGTTTTACATAGCACGGGATCAAAATGTGCAAATCAATGCAATGAACATTTTGTTAGTACTGAGCTGAAAGACAAGATCAAGATAGTAAAACCAGAACTTCATATTACAATAAAGTGAAACAGTTCTAGTGTTTTTTCCATTAGTTTTCCAAATCATGTATTGGAGATGTCTGAGAATACCAGCAGACTTGTTCCTTGGGCTTCGTCTTGCTCCATTGCTGATGTTTACATGTTGCTACAAGAGGTTCTGATAAGTAATCACCGGTTGAAATTATCCTGAGTCTCATGGAGCAATAAGCTGGAAAGAGTGGAGGATTTCTGACTCAGAAAATTAATTTTTTTTGTTTATATTTAATATCTTGGACTGCTTTACACCCCACCCTGTATATATCTGTTCATAAACATGTAAATTATGTTAATGTATTCTGTTTAAAAAGACTTCTGCCAGAGCTGTACAGGGTGGATACACAGGCGTGTGTTTTTGATCCTCGATGAGCCATGTAATTGGTCTAGAAACAAAAGCAGCTAATTTGCTAATTGCCTTGTTATCAGTGCCAACTTGGGCTGCTGCCTACACCGTTATACCCTGTTATAACCCAATTCCCACCTGAGCTTCTCCGTCTTACTGCCACGTGATTTGAATCTGAATGAAATTTGTCTCCTGCTCGTTTACACTGCCTTGTGCGAATTTTCTTAGATTTAAAAGAAGCAAACAAGGACCTGGTTTTAATGTGGGCTAGTTCTCAAAATGTCAAACTAGTTATAGCTCCTTAACACAAAGTAACAGTTTTATTGTATTCATTGTGTGGCCTGTTTTACTCAACAGATAAATAATAAAACAGTAACTTCTGTCATAGTTGCATGACATTCATAAAGAACTCAACACTCGAGTGCCTAACTCATGATTTCATCCAAAAACTGTAACCCCTCTCGACTAATTTCAAAACTGTATCAAGTTTTGAACATCTGAGCTGACTGTGACTTTTGATATTTTCTCATCACAGAAGACCAAGCTGTAGATTCAGTCATTTTCCGTTGCAAGGTCTTTTTGAACAGAATGAAGAAAGAATTAGTTTCACATCACGGTCATCTACTGAGACAAGGTAAGCGATAAAATTAAAAACTAAAAATTATACCCCCCCACTAAAAACATTTTGAGTTCCAAGTGGTATGCAGAGGATCAAGTATATCCCTACTAACCAGCGACTTCAATAGTCCAGTAGTAGTCAGGTTTGAGGAGATAGATATATCTTGCAGAAACATAATTCTTACCTGATTTAAACTCTTGACTTTTATCATGAGAAAATGAAGCATATGGGATGTTTTTGTCCCTGTACTGTCTGTAAATCAGCTATTTTACAATTAAAAAACTGAACTGTGTAAAACTTTTAATTTTTTTGTAGGTCACAAGCAGTGCTACATTGTAAAATCTGACTACAGCAAATGGCCCATCACAGTTGGATAAAAAAAAAAAAAAACTGTCCCCTGGCTTTTGAACTGAGGGATTTCTTCTTGACTCTCAGGGCCTTAAATGACCTGCCTTGTTATTTGTGTGGCTGCTGTATTTAACATTTGCACACAGAGCTTTTTTTTCTATATGCTCCCAGTGAGCCCAAGGACAAATTTCCCCCCAGTATGTGTCACTGTGGGGGTTGAGCACACGCTGAAGGATATTTTAAGTTTACATCCAAAGGTTATGTGAGTTATGTTCACTGTCCTGGCCCCTCACTGTCAGACTGTGTGCAGAGTCGCTGACAAATGCTGTGCGGAGGTAAATCACATTTTGGCGTACAAGGGTAGTGCGACCATAGACTGCTTCTTCCCTAATGGTCTCCTCAGTATTCTGTACTTCTTTGTAGCTATTTACAAATTCACATTTAAGCCTAGTCAAGGCTATAATGATGGAAATTATGGCTTTTAATGCATTGTGTGATGCTGACATTTATCTGCTGATTAAAGCCACTGAGAGTAGGCTGTGCATGAATACCTAATAGCTATTTTTCTGACAGTGCTGGCACAACTCTATGGTACATTTAGGACATAATGTTCGATGTGTGTCCCCAATAGTATCTTAGTGCCTTGCTGAAGCCTTTTACAACAGCATGACAGTGACTAAACTAAAGGCCAAGTTCGCAAGCAAGGTCAAGCCTTTCCCTCTGTGAAGAAACAATGTCAGGGCCAGAGTGAAGTCCTTCAATCCCTTAGTTAACCACTCAGAGAAAAGCAAGGATTAATTTAGGCTACACATCCACCTCGCTCTAAATTACATGTATCTGATGCGTAAATACATGTAAGTGAAGCTGGGCAGACTGAGAGGACAATAAGAATTAATTACAGTCGTCGTTAACTACAGCACTGACTCACACAATTTAGATTAACTTCTTTGTGCAAGGAAAAACTATAACACAATGGATATATAGGGTACATATATGTTTTATGGTAAGGGAGTGGTCTCGGGAAAAGAGAAATGTACAGATAGCTCAAGGAAAGATGGAGAGAAAGCTGTGGAAAATTACTTTTGTGAGTGACTTCTGAAAGAGAGGAACGTGAATTGACTGTACAAGGAAGACCTCAGGAAAAATGTGGAGAAAATGATCGGATAAAAAGAAGTAGCTGGATAACAAGCAATAGAGAAATAATAGGTGTGTGCCACGAGCCAGGGGGAGGTGCCCTTCCTGTTTGAACCTCTGCTATAGTTTTATTATGCTGCTGCGGGTAATGTCAAGATTTGCATTAATTAAACTGCAGCGGGGGTTTATCTTGCAGCGGGAGCAGCATAGTTGTGCCTCTAGGCTTCTGTGATGTCTATTAGCATTTCTTGATGAATTTATTCTCATCTTTTACATCATTCTTTTATGCGTAATCCGTTTGGAAGTGTGAAATGCCAGTATTGTTACCTAAAGAATGAATGTTTTTCCTGCCATTCTAGTTTTTATACAGTGGAAAAAATACACCAACGCGCATACAAACACCATTGTGTGAACTATATACGCTAAGTATGGAAGTACAGTATGTAGAGGGATGAAAGCATGCAGTATTGTCAGAGATTTAGTTTTATATTTGTCTTTATTAAATCCTGGTAAACCAGAAAACTTATTTTCCGTTTGCATAAACATTAATTCCATTTATTAACTTACATCACCAATTTATTATAGAGCTTTTAAACTCCACATTGTAAAATGTGTGGAATTCAAAAATACATTAAAAGATGTCCTTTTATTTATTTTTTAACAGTGGTTCAAAACAGTTATTACAAAGTTGTAGTGGTACAGAAATGTATTTGATAATGTTTTAGTATTCCTCTCACACATCCTTGTTTACTTTCCTGACTGTTTGTCCTCTACTTTATGGTAATTTCTAAAATCAGGAAAATTGGATTTGGATTTGTTCAAGTTGAAAATATTCTTAATGCTGGACAAATTGATACACCCACATTTATGTGTGCTTTTACGAATTTAAAATCAACCATAAACTTGCATAAAAGAGAGGTATACTGTTTACTCTATTATCTTTGTGTTTTTCTCTGCTGCTAACTGCTTGTGTTGACGTGCTTTTTATATTGGCAGAACAATGTAGTCGTGTGTGACAACATCTACAGTAAAATATGTGTTAAAATACTGCTGGGATAAGACGCCACTGGTTAATAATAACGGCAATTCCTGTGTACTTCAGAGTCAAAAGGCTCTGGATATGTAGGTAAAACTATGAGTAGGACTGGAATCACTAATTGAAGGCCTTGACAGAATGTTGCATGCATCTTTGGATGAATAACAGCAACATAATTCATAATTTATTATCTTGGTAATAAGGGGAGTTTCTGATGGAACTTGTTAGAGTGCAGATAAGACTGTGCACATTAATACACATGTATAAAAAAAAAAATCCAAGACACTCTCTCCCTTTAAACACCCACACACATTATACCCCACAGCATTATCCCAGCAAAGTGCTGATATGATCACACACACTGCCAGCATGAAAATATTAAAAGCACTACACCATGTGTTGTTTTCATGGAGCTTTTGTGTAGGTGTGTTTATTTTTTAAGGTTAACCGTCCAATATAATCAATCCACTGTACTGGGATGGTAAATGGGACTCGCTGTCAGCATCTTGTGAAGTGTGTCTGACATGTTCCCTGTTGATAACCAGTAGATTATTTTTTTGGTCTCACAGCAGTGCAGCCTGTAAT
>OMNN01024632.1:7593-21496 GCA_900302755.1 Chromis chromis
AGTCGAGCCCCAACCCCAGGCCTGGCTCCAGGGTGGGGCCCCGGCTCCGCCATACCGGGCGACGTAACGGTCCTTGTTTTTATCTTATACGTATAAGGTCAGCAGTGTCTGTAGTCTAATTCATTATCTGTCCCTGTGTTCCAGATTGCATACTATTTCTTTTTACTTTCAGTACATACTGCAGCTGCTCTTGCAAAGGACATACTGTTGCATGCAGTATGCAAACCACTGGGACATACTACTTTGTCTTCACCCTTTAAGTCCTAGTGCGTCATCGGTGACACGTTTGGGCTAGCGCACTTTGGAAAACCGTAAATGTCACCGTTTGTGGTATCGGAAAAAAATCAAACAGTTTCTGAAAGCTGAGGCGTTGTGCTTTACAGCCAATATGGTGTCATTACGGTAATTTCATTCGTGCCCCCCCAGGAATCTGCTGGATGAAATTACCATAAAATTACCGTAATGACACTATATTGGCTGTAAAGTGCAACGACATTGTCATTACGGTCATTACGGTAAATTAATTCGTGCCCCCCCAGGAATCCGCTGGATGAAATTACATTAAAATTACCGTAACTCTTATAATAGGCAGTAAATTGTAAATACCTGCCAGATATTGAAAGTTTCTTCTGAAAAAATGGGCACCAGCACTCACAGGACATTTTCTTACCTTTTTGTAATCAAAATAAGAACCAAAGACCAGGTGGACATTTTGAGGCTCAAGTCTTAAAGGGTTAATACCGTTACACAGTGTGTCGTATCCTTTGGATAGGATAGGATTGTCAGTCAGAATGGCCAAATATGGCATACAATATAATATAGTAGCATAGATTTTGTAATATACCCTATATTGAATTAGCCACTGGTATTTAATGTCTTTGTTTACCAAAAACAGTCACACGATAGGAGCGTGATGAATCAGGGACCAAACGTAGTGAAAGTAAATCCCAATCGGAAAGTTTTCACACTAAAACAGGTTCAGCAACATATCCAAAAATCTCTTTTTAAGAGGTTCTAAAACACAGTACTGTGGAAGCTAGAGTAAAGGATAGGTTCTGCATTTTTTTTAAAAAGCCTGCTAAGATAGGTCGCAATGCAGCAACAAATGTAGGGAAGAGGAGAGTTGCGAGCTAATGGATGTAAACAATGCTGGATTTCAAGACATTTCTAAGAGCTTAGGGTATCCACAGTGCATTTTTGCGAGTAACACTGAATGCAGCCATAACTTGTGCTTGTTTATATGAAAACTCCACAGAACATCAAGTCACTGAGAGATTCTGAGCCAGTTTTGTAACTATGGCACAGTGATATTGGGAACACTGCAGAGGTGATGCTATTTTTCTCAATCTGTGCTATTTTGGTATATGTGATTTATGTTTATGTAGTTATATTTCTGTGTTATTGTCCTCTCACATTGCAACACTACAATGGTGAAAATAAAAAAAGTAACTCATCTAACAGTGTTTCTAGTGCAGATACACAGGAAAAGAGATGTTACGTTACCATGACAAACAGGTTTTCGGTGGTGGCCCCCAGTGCCTCTAAAGACTCCGGTTCATCCGAGGGTCTCCTGTAGTGGAAGGCCGTCCCTGCGATGTCAAACTTTCTGGGCCAGTCGATGGTCCACGCTCCGTTGATGTAATAATCATCCCCCTCGGATTTCAACGCTGAAACGAGAAATACTTTCAGAAGGCTGAAATCAAAAGCAGACAGGAACGGTAGCTGGAGACAATCACTACTCGGTGTGATGTCACTGCCAGTGTCCGTCTTCTTCATCATCATCTTCGGCCTCCCTGATGTCACTGACAACCCTCTATCCTGACAGACTCACACGCTGCCAACAAAGACGCTCACGTGCACCGACAAGTACGTACGTCTAATTTAGGAAGAGAAGGAAAACACGGCTCAGGTGAAAGCCCTGGACGAGCCTCATGAATACCACTTTGTCTGTTGTCAAAACAAAAGCTGGTCTCCAAGCACAACACATCTGAAAATATCCACTTTCTCTGCATTGAAATGGGGCCAAATTGAGGAGAAACAATCCAAACACTGGCTATTCTGACTCTCCGGCTCTGCAGATTCCCCTCTGCAGCATTTAGATTACATGAACAATAGTTTACTGCTCTTTAACATATCACAATCTCAGTAAATTCTTTTTTCAGCACATCTGGCACTGATTGTGGGCATTGTGATTTCTGAACAGTTTACACAAGTCTTCACGGCCTCTGGATTTATATTGTCTCACGTAGTCTTAAAAAAACATCAAAAAAATGCAAACTTTGCTGACCTAAATAGCAGCGACTCAGACAATGCTACATAAGAAAAATATTATCATTATCACTGAGGTCACACATGAAATTCATTCAACAAAGTTACAAATTGCTTGGACAGGAAAATCAAGTCCAACACAATAGCTGAAATTGCACTCTTTAAACTTTGATATATAGACATCATATCCCCCGTAATCCTGGTGGACCAGGCAGCTGTCACCACGGCCCTATAAATCTGATGCAGCTCTCTGCTTCAAAGTGTAACTTAAGCCCTCCATCAACACCATCCGCTATAAATTCAACACGCTGTCACATGTCCTTCTCTTGTTAATGAAAAGACACAGAACCGACTTAATTGAATCCGGTTGTCTGATTGTTTTGGTTCTGACACTGCCAGTGTTGCAAATAGTTTTTGTTTAGTCTGGAATGAAGCGGATGAGTGTGGTGCCAAAGCAGCCATTATATGTGATTCAGATGCTTTTTTTGTCACAGTCTCTGTTTTATGGCCTGACATTAGGCAACAGGAGATTAAATGATGGCATCCTCTAATTTTTTCTTGACAAAGACACAAGGAAATCCTTGGAAATGTGGTTGACACAGAGGAGAACAGATAATGTGAAACAGCCCAAAGTCGCAAATTGCCAATTCATTGCATTGCAGCGAATTACAGGGTCTACAGTGATTGATGGATTGATAGTGAAACAAGGGTTTGCAGCAACAAGAGTGAATCTGTGAAACTGTACTTAGACATAAAGGCTCAGTTTTGTTCCTTATGCAGGTCAAATAGCTAATAAATAAATAAAATTAACAACCCAGAAGGTTCTGTACTAAATGCACTGTATGTTCAGAAGCTTTAAAGACTCCTCCAATGACAAAATGTTTCATGTGCTGTCTGAAAAAAAAAGATTTTTGACCTGTGTCTTTAGCTGTTTTTATCATCCAAGTAGTAATCTTTGTTTTAAATCAGAACCAGAGGTGTAGCTTGTAAAACAGATTTAAAATCCAAATAGTTAGATGGTTACCCATCCATCCAGATGGTTGGAGGAGTCTTTAAAGTCCCTTTTCGGTCAATGGCCGCCCTTCCTGAGCCTTGAAGCTTAGGATTTGTTGGGTTTCTCTGTATCATTTTGTAAGGTTCTCACCTTACTATGTAAAGTACCATGAGATTACACTTTACAAAGTAAGTTTAAGATTAAATGTAATTGAATTGAACTGATTTATACACTAAAACTCAACTCTGTGCATCAAAGTTATATATTTCAATGTTTTTTTCCCATAAAAAGAATCCCTTTCTGCCTTGAAGTGACTTCGATTTAACTCTACACCAGCTGTTTTCTCTAGAATGTGCAGATCCATTACGTCCATTAAGCCCCTTTCTCATCTCACTCTTCCCCACTTGCTGCAGCTCGAGCACACCAGCACATCACCACCTAAAACCACACTAAAACACTGTAAAACTAGTCTGTGCTGGCAAACTGTAATATTGGAGTAATTCAGCAAACATATTTGACCTGCAAACTGGTTGTACAGAACAACATTGATACAGAAGGTCCCACCCTGAACACACAGGATTGGTTCCTTAGGTTTTTAGGCACAAAACCCTCAAAATCTGAAACCATAATTTTTGAGACAATGTCATTGGTATGCTGCAGGTTCAAGGTGGATGAGCTTACCCATAGTGTTGACTGCTATTTGTATCTTCTAGCATTTAAAAAACACTATATGGCATTTAACATGGTAAAACAAATTGAAGCATTGTCTTTAAATGTTTAAATATTTAAACACTGATTTTTAGGAAAGGCAAGAGTTGGTGCTGAGACTCCAGTGTATGTACTTCTGAGCAGCCAGAAAAAACAGATGACAACGCTGATTGAGAACAACAAGTGACATTTTTCTGTCCTCTGGACGTCTTTGTACAGTAGTAGTCTTCTGCACTCAAACATCACCATCAACAACGTAAAACTCCCCATATAGCCTTACATAACGAACAATTGTTCTATTTAATATGTGCTCATAGAACTGAAGCTATGTCCAGCAACGACTATCGATGGAAATGGAAAAAGAAAGGTGTGAAAAGGCAAATTTGGAAGCCATTCCTGTGAATGTTCGTGCCACCTCCTGCCTGGCCCAAGTTCCTGCAGCGCAAAGCCACCTCTTGGCTTTATTTGGTCATAAATCAAAGTGGACAGTCAGTCATCCTCTGGGGATCATGAATGTCTGCACCAAATTTCACAGCAATGTCATTAAAACCCTAGAGGGAATGTCAGGGAAATCACCAAGTCTTTAAGGAGGATTCATCCTCTGGCCACCATGAACGTCTGTACCAAACTGCATGAAGATCCATCCAAAAGCTGTTAAGACATTTCCCTTAACCTCTGAACTCCAAGCAGTTTTTTAGCTCCTGACACATTTTTACTCACTGTGGGCTCATTTTTCACTGTATTATAAAGTCCTGCATGCCAATGGAAACAGCACAATGATGAAAAGCAGCAGACAGAACTGAGAAATGTCTTTTGCACTGAATAACAAAGTTAGACATAGATTATGAATCATAAAAAGAAATCTGGGGGGAAAAAGTTGAATTTTTGGATTATTCAAGTTACAAAAATCGAAAAACCTGCAATCAGCATTACAACATTGTCCAGGTGCCCACAGATGTTACCAATGCGGGAAGAAACGGTGACTCTACAAACTACATATATTTTTAATTTGTTTCCATATTTATCTCTTTTCTGCTCTGTGAATACACAGCCTGCAGTTCAGATGAAAAGTCCCTGAATATTTGTCATGTGTTGATCGCAGCTGAGTCAGTCATGGATTCATGGTTCCACCAAGAAGCATAGAATTATTTTATCTTATACAGAATCTGGTTAGAGCAAACAGCTTATTTTGGGTGAATTTGTAAATAAGAAATGTAGAATTAGTGATTTTGGTAAACATTTTTTTCATATTTTATTTAGATTTTTATCTTACATTTGGAGAATTTTCCCAGTGGCAGTACACTTCTTGCATAATTAGTTCAAGAATGGTTGGAAAGCTAAAAAATCCAACAATACTGTCTGTTTTTACATTTTCTGGCTCTGATAAATGGTGTAATTCCGACGATTTTCTAAAGATAACATGGCTTTCAAACCCACCGGTAGGTTTTTGGGGTTCAGAGGGTTCAAACCCCAAATGTCAACTTCCGTGTGATGCTCCAATGGGGAGTACAACAATCCATCCTGTAGTTGTTAATATACTCCAGTCTGGACCAAAGTCCCACCACCATGGCTAATAAAAATAAGGCTCAAAAAAGTCTCATTTCATTGAATAATTTAAAGACCGTCACTTACCAATATAATTCTTCGACATGGCAACTTCTTTAATCTCAATGTGAACCGATCCTTTAGGGATTTGAACCACCTCCATGTAGCCTGGAAAGCAAAGACAGGCATCATTATGGTCGTATTTCTCCCACTCAAGGCCCCCAATGCTCATTGCTATGTGACATATTTTACAACAGAGAAGACGTAAAGTTAGGTAGGAGTACATATAGAATACGTTCTAAATCACCCAAAAAGGACAAAGCAATCCTGCAGGAGGACAAAACAACCCCCTCCTTTTTTTTTTTTTACAGTCACACACACACATGCACACAGTATTTTTAGATGGTTTACCAGCCATACCATAGAAGGAGAAACATGTTTTCTCTCTCTCTCTCCTGCTCTCTATAGACGACCTCCGGCTACAGCCAACACCAGGTCCCTATCTCTACTCCTGATTTCTTCACCCCATGATGTAATTAATTTGAAAAATATTATGTTTTGATCTATATTCTCACAACATAATTCTAAATAGCTAAAACACATGCTCCGTCGGTGGGTGACAAAGGCAAAAAAAAAAGCCACACTTCCATGAGAGATTATCTTTCTGGCTTCAGGGATGTGCTGGCTGTTGGACAAAAGCTGCTTTGCCAAGAAGGACGATGAGTTTCCTCACGGTCATCTCCGGTGAGTTTAAGTTTGTCACATGTGGTCATCAGACCAAAACATATTATCGCTGCTCTGCTGTGTGTCAGTGGATTTCTAACAGAAACCTGAGGTGACCTGAGGCGGCAGGTCTGGAGTCACATACCTCCTCTGGGCAGGGAATCGTTGAAGAGTCCTTCTGTGGCCTCGCAGGTGCTGCCATCTCCTCCACACACACGGCATCGATCCTCTTTAGCATCAGAGCCCAGGATGTTATCGCAGCCCACATGCTTTGAAGCCAACAAACAAAGCCAGAGAATGAGAGTCAGACTTGTTTTAATTGAAAACTGGAGAAGGAGATTTGGATTATTTAGCACCGTTTTACTGTGAAAATATGAGTTTGTTACAAATCAGAGGTCAGATTTCAGAGCACAGGCTTCACGGTCTTAAAACATAGTTGGAAAATATTTTGATTCACTTTCCTGCTGAGAGAAGATTGATACCACTCTACTATGTATATTCATTAAAAACAACATAACTATCTCGGTTTTCTAAATGCCAAAAAAAGTGATTTGCTTTGCTCTGGAAAAAACCCCACAGATCAACCATTTCGCAGAACAGTTATAACACCAAAAAAAAACTGAAGAGGTCTGGCAACTCTTTTCAATTCAATTCAATTCAATTTTAATTGTATAGTGCCAATTCACAACATATGTCTTTGTGACCTAAATGAAAGATCTGGATTTAACAAAGAATCAAGCAGAAGAGATATTGATGAAAAAAACACAACTGGAAGCAGCTAGCTAGCTTGGCTTAGCTTAGCTTAGCTTCTGCTTCTATATGGATTAAACAACACATAATGTGTTATTTACTGAGCTTTACAGCTGCTGGTCAGAGCATTTTGTCACCTTCAGACTTATTTAGCACCATTTTACTGTGAGTTTGTTGCAAATCAAAGGTCAGACTTCAGAGCCCAGGCTTCGGGGTCTTAGGTAACAGTTTAACATTTTGGAAAATATGTTGATTTACTTTCCTGCTGAGAGAAAATTGATACCACTCTGGTATGTATATTCATTAAAAACAACATAACTATCTGAGTTTTCTAAATGCCAAAAAGTTAATTTGTTTTGCTCTGGGGATTAATTTTGAATGACATATTGGAATTTAAATGTTTTGTTTATTATATTAGGCTATATTACTTATACTACCTTTTTTTCTCTCTTTCTTCTTCATTTTGTGAAAGGAATGAATATGTCTAAAAGACTTATTATGGGTGATGGATATGGAATATATGAGAAGAGCAGGACTCTTCTCATATATTCTTGAGTCTCTTTATTTTTTTTTTTTATTCTATTGTTTTAAATGTACTGGTACAGCCACTCTGTGTCGTTATGCATAACCAAGAATGTAAAGGCTGTAAACAGGTTGCCTTCAAAAAGATAAAGATATTGATGGACAAAAACATAACTGGGAGCAGCTAGTTAGCTTAGCTTAGCATAAAGACTAGAAACAGAGGGAAACTGCTAGCCTGGCTCTGTCCAAAGGTAACACAATGCACTACCACCCCTACAGTTCACTAACTAATGTGTTTCTTGAATCTGTACCACAACTGGAGCATAAAAATGGTACATTGTGGTTTTACAGAGTTCTATAGAAGTGACAAGACTCCAGCTTCTATATGGATTAAACAGCAGCACATAATGTGTTAATTATTGAGCTTTAAAGCTGCTGGTTGGAGCATCCACCGACAGAGCCAGCTCACTGTCCCCCCCTTGTTTCCAGACGTTATCAGCTGCTGGCTGTAAAGTAATATTTAACAGAGCGACATTGATCTTCTCACTTAATTCTTAACAAAACAGCAAATTAACACATTTCCCCAACTGTTACTTAAAAGCCCATGAAGCCTGTTCCTTTAAAAAAAAAAAAAAAAAACGGAGCTAAAACAGGAGTGACTGGCACAGTGAGGGGGCTTTTTTAGGGAAGGATTTGTCTTGTTTGTTTATAAAGGAAATCACCAGAATACAATGCCCTCCTTTTTATATTTATACAGCATTCACACAGTCCCATGCAAGTACAGTCCTCTGCTGCTCAGGCAGCTTCAGCTGGGACACATTTCACTCCAGATTCATACGATTTACTCACAAACTGAAAGCTGGAAAACAGTTAGGAAGTGGAGCTTAAGCTAAAGCTCAAAATTCTTTGGTATAAAAATGGTCATTTTGTGAACCTTTATACTTTAAAGTCACAGAACTGCTATTTTAAAAACATCAGGCTATCGATACTTAATCAATCATTACTAATTAATGATAACAAAATACATAATAAGACAACTCTTTTGGGCCACGGAGCTCCACTCTTGTCCTGAGTGACATTTTCAACAGACTATACAGACAGGATAAGGAAGCAACGCATAAATAGATGGTTTGAAGACTATATTTATCTCCTAAATTAATAAATAGCTAAAGCTAAATTAATACAGTTACGGCTGCAATTATTCGTCACTTGGCAGGTTTTTTTAGATCATAAAAAATGATGGACTCTGAGAGTTTAAACTATCCAGTGTAATAGATATAAAATGTGTTGGCTTGAAATAAAATTTAATATGCAGGCCGTATGGAGCCCATTAAATCTTTATCTGTGCTCAATTTGGAGTGATTGCTTCATTTCTTGATTGGTAATGCCTCGGAGCGTCACGGGGGGATCGTTGCTATTCAGTAGATTTTGACTGAAGGTTTTCATTATGTCATTATTTTTCATTACTTAAGGGTCTTTAAGGGCTGCAACACCAGCAGTGTTTTCTGTTGATGGTTAAGTTTAATGCAACATGTATGCAAAGGAAGCATTCCTCACGTTACATTAAAACTTCTAAACATGAACTTATGTAAATACTTAAAGTTATGACAGAGTGGAGAGCGTTAACTGGTTCCTGTGTGCAGTGGTTTTTATGCACAGTGGTTAAATTATTTTGCATCTTGAAAGTATTTTTGCACAGTTTCTTGGTCCAAATGTACATCATCTTTACAATCTACAGTTTCATTGACATCTTCAGTTATCCAGCCTCCTCAAATAATGTTGCACACAGCTCTTACAGTTAAGTTTTACAGTTTTATGCAAAAAATAAAATAAAATAAAAAACTCTTTGCAGCTTCTCCAAAATGAAGATTTGCTGCTTCAGTGTTTGACTGTTTGTCAGATAAAACGAGTCATGTCACGATGATAGCAAAGCCATTGATGAGCATTTTCCACCATTTTCTGACATTTAATACACCAATCATATTGGTATGAAGACATTTGATTAATCAGGCCTGTCTCCCAAATATGACGTTCCCTCAGTTACGTTTCAGCTAAACCACATTCCCAATACATTTTGAGGGGATATTTTCTGCCAGATTACGTTGATTTGTGACATCAACATACCTTCACCATTTATTTTATTGCTTTACAGTCTCTTCTTTCCAGTTAACCAATGATATCTTAGATAGGGCGAGACTTGTCACCCTGTTAACCCAGAAAATGAAGGAGAAGTTTCAAACAGGAAAGCTTTGTTGTTGTTTTTTTAACCCAAACCGTGAAATTTTCCAAAACTTCACCACATAGTGTTGTTACCTAAACCTAAGTGATTAAAAACTCCTGCTGCCAACTAAGGTCTCCATCCTCTTTATGCCAACGGTGGCTCTTTCAAAGAAGAAGCCTCTCTTTCTATGTCACAGTCTCACTTGGTGAGAAAATAAATTTATTTCACAGCGTAAATGAGACAACATTTCTCATTCCCACTGCATTGCTCCCATAAGGTTAGGCCTAGATCTAGAATTTCACACAGGTGTGGTTCATACGATGTAGAGGGTTTGTGGTGAGTTGTAGAGTTCTGGCTTCAAGCACATTTTAGTTATTGTTGTTTAAATCAGTGGTTCTCAACTGGTCCAGCCTCAGGACCCACTATGTCTCTATTAAAAACGGTCGCGACCCAAATTTTTGAGGTTTGCTGTTCCTGTTAACAAATTAAGGTTTATCTGGGTGTAGTCTCAACGCATTTTGATACAGCTTGGGAACATTTTGGCTTATTCTTTGCTCATTTTGGACACTTTTGCCAAGTTTTGGGCATATGTTGGTTTACTTTTGGCACGTTTTAGCATAAATTTCTCCAATAAACTGGCAGAGCCACATCTAGAGGTTAATAGTGGGCAACTACTGGTGTCACCACCACTAAATATCCTGCTATTGAAAGCAAACTGTGTCATAAGAAACACGTCCTTTAAAATAAAAGACTTTATACCACTACTTTTATTGGGAGGGGGGGGCATGCTTCTGCGACCTTCTAAAAATGGCTTCACGACCCTCTTTTGGGTCCCAACCCACCAGTTGAGAAACACTGGTTTAAATATGACTTTGTACAGTCGAGGACAAACAATAACTGTTTTGAGCCAATGATTGATGTTTAATGTTTAGGTTGGGTTTTAACCACAAGTTGAACATTTTCAGAAACTAGAAGATGCATTTTGGTCATAACGTTCTTCTGGTATGAGCATTTCCATTTAGGATTTGCCAAACAGGCAAAAATGACATAGAAAAATGTGTATGTAGGTGTCGACCTATGATTATAGCATTTGGTGTTTAACAAGTTTTTAACTATCTGTATTGTTTTTTGTTTTTTTTTGTAACTGATTCCTGATTAACCAAATGAATTTAAAAATGCGTTTGTGAAGTGGTCGCTTCTCTCTGTCCGTAGTCATGAGTAACAACTGATCACCACTGAAGGATAAATGTTAAAAAGGTTTGCTTTTAATTAAACATAATAAAAAAATCAATCAGTTACCATTCTCTTTTGATTTCTAATAATCTGGATCAGCCCTGAAAAATATCGGTGAATGTTGAGTTTCTTCTTTTAACGGGACAAGACTAATTTCCTAACTTGCGACTAACTGGCTAGACTGCAAGCGATAATTAAAAATAATGGATACAGGTCTACAGACACTAGATCGTAGATGCAGTGCACCTTGTAGTAAATGGAGTATTTCTGGACACAGCTGCAGTCTCTTAACTGGGTCATAACAGCTTTATCAACTGCAGCAACAAAACTCAAGTTTCCAAGTATGTCAGGCTGAATGTTGGGGAACTTTATATAAAAAATGATGCCTCAGAGATCAAGGATATTTTCATTTGATGGCATGTTCATAAAAAACTGTTGGGTTTCCATCCAAAAAAGACAAGTGTTCCTGATGGAGAAAGTGGAAAAATATAAATCAGAGGAAAAAGGTGGCACTCCATAAAAAGGCCGGGATTTGAAATATCATATAGATTTAACACAGAGTTGGATTTAGCTGACACCATCAGACAGCAAGACTAAGGTGATTTTAAGAATCTTATAGCTCCTTAAAGAAGGGGAAAGTGTATGTTAATGCTGTGTGAAGGATTCCTGTTGTCTCTGACACTGCTTTGGATCTCAGCTTCGTTGTAATGTCTATCACTTTCTCTTCTGTCTCTCTGTTATTCATAATCTGTCTCTCTCTCTCTCTCTCCACCACATGTGCACAGCTTCGAGTGTTTCTGAGAGCTTTCCAAGCAGACAGAGATTTATCACAGTGTGGCAGCAAAGCCAGAGAGCCAGCCTCTGGAATAAAACGACGAGCTGGACGCAGACTGGAAACAAACCTGTAATGCTCCTCTGGTAGGGAATATTCCACCTCTTGGCGTTTTTCTTCCCATTAAAACACACATCATGTTGTGTTTTTATATTAGAATCAGAGTAATGTCGCGGGCACGGGCGCCGCCTTTTCATGCCAAACAGGAATCAAATCGTACGGTCAGGTGGAAGTCAAAGCAAATACTTGAAGTGAGGAACCAAGAAGTTATTTCAGCTGCATCTCAGAAAATACTCAGAAAGCCTCATCTACACCCACACAAAGTGCACAAAAATGATTTATGCTCGTGAAAACAAAGACAGCACCAACTGCCAACCCCTTTCAATAAAATATTATTTGGCCTTGTTATTAAATCTGCCTTGTCAAATTTATATAAAATCATTATTCAATTAAAAAAAACAATGATTTTCGTGTTTTATTTACCACTAAACAATCCTAGTTGAGGCTGCAGAGGCCTGATAAGAGTCTTGTTCGATCACAATCAGCAGCTCAACGGCCTGATTGTTCTTCACTGGAGAATGGTGTGGTTTGTGCTTTGGCTGTTTATGTGACCAGTATCTAGCAAGCAGAGCTGTCAGAGATAAAAACTGGCCTAGAGGCTGGGGAAACTTAGTAGGTCAGTTAATGCTGACATTAAATGTCACTCAAGCAAAACATTTTGAAAATATCAGGTTTAACAGCCCCATATAGATAATGTCATAATGTCATAGTATGATGTGTCTTTTTTTTATGGCGGCAAATCAATCACTATACAGGTGGTCCTCGGTTTACAAATGAGATCCGTTCCTACGACGCATCATAAGCCAATTTTCGGCGTAAGTTGGATTTTATACCTAAATTATTATTTTTTAATTATTAATTACGCTTTCTTCTTCGTTGTTACGCCGTGTGCCTCAGTGTTCCACTGTGACTGTGTTCGCCGCTGCGCACCAGCAACTAGTTCTCATGCGAGTATCGTATTATTTACGAACCAAACCGCTTATGTCAAAACTAGGTTTTTTAAGCAATTTATGGGTTCATAACAACGAAATGTTGTAACACGAGACCGTTGTAAACTGAGGACCTCCTGTACCAGATTCATTTTGGCACAGTGCAAGATATGGCATTATCAAATTTGCAGTAACAACTTGTCACACATGGACAGAGCCGGCTGACCCATTAGGCAATATAGGCAGATGCTAAGTGTGGCGTGGCCTCCAGGGGGCAACACAAAATCGGGAAGCGTATGTAAATCACCGATGAAGGGGGGCGCCATATAAAATCTCGCCTAGGGCGCCACATTGGGTAGGGCCGGCTCTGCATATGGACATTTGGCATCAATTTTAGATGCACTGGGTTCCTTTTAAGCATCATTTTTGGACTTTAGCGGGTCAGTTATTATATAGACAGATAAAGCCCTTGTAAGGAGGATGTAATGGTGCTTTTATGAGTGAGAAATAACACTGGCATCCAGGATAACAGGGTTCACATCTCCGTTGGAAACAATATCGTTCATTTATTGTTCAGCTTTTGTATCATTTTATTTTCATTTTCAGTAGCTCTTCGGTGAGGTTTCGGCTCCAAAGCCAGTGAGGTATAGTTAGGAAAAGATTGTGGTTTGCATTACAATAAACCCTTCCTAGAGTGAACTGCCAAGTGGTTACGGCACAAATACCCTGAACAGTGGATCCCTGATTATTTTTTGCCGTTCTCACTAGTTTAACTCACACGTTTAAACAACAAGGCAATTCAAAGTGCTTTACATAAAGCATAAAAAGCATCAAGACAAAGTTTATAAAGGACATAAAGCAAAATAAAAAAAGACATTTTAACAAAAAAGAGGTGAAAAGAGGGTAAAAGCGCAAGATAAAATTGAAAGTAAAGGTTACAGTGCAGTTTAAAATATCCAGAAGCCTCTGATTTGGTTTAATGGAAGGAAAACAGAAGAATTCAGAGGGACTAATTATTCAACTTTTATTATTGTTATTTTCAGTTGCTCTTTGATTAGGGTTAGACACCGAAACTCTGTTAGAATACCGTTAAATAGTGACCCCATTATGCAATTTAT